>ML433360.1:0-11043 GCA_005239525.1 Nicotiana knightiana
TGATCATCCTCAACATCCATATCCCCCAAAGCAATATTTCTGAGGTCATTGTTTGCCATGATTGCACCTACAATAACTCCACATGGTTGTATAATTGAATTATACTGACAAATAGCCTAAAACTAATTACGAGTTGTAAATTAAACTAAAAATTGAAAAAATCCTACAAGTAATTGAGGCATACCAGATATGAAGTAGTGCAAATGAGTGATCACAGATGTTGAGTGTGTGTGGCAGATGATTTACTAGACGATTTCAATTTTTAGACTTGTGAATGCTCAGAGAGGGAAAAAACGTAATAGTAACCCTAGGCCTTCTATTTATACTGGATGGAACTGACTGAGAGTAAGAGTGTTGAGTGNTTGTTTTGCGGTCCACAGAATTTGTTGTGCGGCCGCAAAAGTTTTCCCGGACTGCGGATTTGGACTTATGGCCGCAATTTGGCCATTTATATGACAAACCAACTTTAGAGAGTTGGCATTTTTCCCTTTCAATTTGTGTGGTCCGCAATGCAATTGTGCGGCCGCAGAGCCCCTTTTGCTATAGCCACCATAACTGTGTGATCCGCACAATACACTTGCGGTCCACACTTTTTTCCACACTTAGCTAATTTTCTTGGCACAGTTCCTGTAAAGTACACTCATCCCCACAACACATTTCAAATCCATTTAGCATAAAAGTAACACCTATCTACAAAAGAAAAAATAAAAAGAAAAAGAAAAAGAAAAAGAAAAAGAAAAAGAAACATGGGTTGCCTCCTAAGAAGCTCCTGATTGAACGTCGCGGCACGATGTATATTACCATCATTTGAAATGAACAACTGCCACCACGTGGCCATCATCAACCTTTCCCAAATAATGCTTCACCCATTGACCATTGACTCGGAATACCTCATCATTTTTGTTCTTCAAGCCCTATGCGCCAAAAGGTGTCACACCCACAATTTCAAAGGGACCACTCCATTTCGATTTCAGCTTTCCGAGAAACATCTTAAACCGTGAGTTGAATAACAAAACAAGACCGCCCGCATTGAACTCCTTATTCCGAATGTATTTGTCATGGAGGTATTTCATTTTATCTTTGTACAAGGACGAACTTGCATAGGCATGGTACCGAAACTCATCTAATTCATTCAAATATGCAACCCGCAAGTTAGTGGCTGCATTCCAATAAAAATCCAATTTCTTTAAATCCCACATGAATTTGTGCTCAAGTTCCACCGGAAGATGAAAAGCTTTACCAAACAACAACTGGTACGAAGACATTCCGATAGGAGTTTTGAAAGCAGTCTGATAGGCCCATAATGCATCATCAAGCTTCTTTGACCAATCCGTCCGGTTAGCATTAACTGTTTTGGACAAGATACTCTTTATCTCCCGGTTAGAGACTTCCACTTGACCGCTAGCTTGTGGATGACAGGGAGTCATAACTTTATGAGTGACAACATACTTGCTAAGCAGAGTGTCAAAAAGCCTTGTTGCAAAAATGCGACCTCCCATTGCTTATGAAAGCCCACGAAGTACCAAATCTTTTGAAAATATTCTTCTTCAAGAATGCCACCACACTTCTCGCTTCATTGTTGGGTAGAGCAATGACCTCAACTCAGTTAGGCACATAATCAACCGCGACCAAGATGTAGGTGTTTCCACAAGAATACACAAAAGGACCCATGAAGTCAATACCCTACACATCAAAGATATCAATCTCCAAAATGGTAGTGAGAGGCATTTCATTATTCTTCGAGATTCCACCGGCCCATACATTCATCACATCTTTTCACCATATCACTTGCGTCTTTGTTAAGAGTGGGCCAATAGAAACCACAACTTAGAATTTTAGATGCCGTTCTTGCTCCGCCATGGTGACCACCATAAGGTGAAGAATTGCAAGCCTCAAGAATAACATTTTGCTCTTGTCCAGTACACGTTTTCTAATTACCCCATCCGTGCAAATCCGAAAAAGGTATGGCTCATCCCAATAATAGTCTTGACAATCCCGTTTGAGCTTCTTCATTTGATTTGAAGAGAACACATCCGGGATGATTCCACACAACCATAACACCTCCTTCTTTGAAATAGACAAGAGTTTCTTGTCGGAGAAGGAGTCATTTATTTCAAGCCCATCATGTGGCCTCCCCTCCTTCTCCAAACGAGACAAGTGGTCCACCACTTGATTTTCACTCCCTTTTCGATATTGGATGTCAATATCAAACTCTTGCAACAATAACATCCATATCATACACCGATCTTTGAAATCTTTCTTGCTCATAAGATAGCGAAGTGCCGCATGATCCGTATGAATAATAACCTTTGCACCCATCAAGTATGGGCAGAACTTCTCAATTGCAAACACAATGGTAAAGAGATCTTTCTATATAACGGTGTAATTGACTTGGGCATCATTCACGGTCTTACTAGAATAGTAGACCAGATGAAAAATCTTGTTAATGCGCTGCCCCAAAACTTCTCCAAACATCACTAGCATCGCACATGAGCTCAAAAGGAATACTCCAATTAGGAGCGGTGATAATGGGAGTGGTTGTCAACTTGAACTTTTGCAACCCAAAGGCTCTCATGCAATCATCTTTGAAGTGAAACTTAGCATCTTTCTCTAAGATCTTTCACAACGGGTTCACCATTTTAGAGAAATCCTTTATGAAGCGACAGTAGAACCCCGCCTGACCAAAGAAACTTTGCACGCCTTTCATCGATGTTGGAAGTGGAAGTTTAGAAATCACCTCTATCTCTGCCTTGTCGANGAACTGTTTTTAACAATTCTGGTAATTATTATGCACAATCCCACGCCTAGGCAAGCCTTAGTTAATCAATCTCACTTAAAACTGGAAGACTGTTGCTTTGTGTTTACTGCCTAATGGTTAACAGGTTTTAAAATTAGTAGGCAAACTGATTAGGTCCTGCTTCTGTGTTTATAAAATTGAAGCTGCATATCTTCTGTGTTCTGATTTTCACTTAGACATCCTTTTTTAGGATCCTACTTAATAATACTTCCCTTGTTTGTGTTTGAGACGTGCTGCTTATGTGCATTATCTGTGGAGGTAAATCTTCGCTGCTTAACTGCTTTTTCTGCATTTATTTGTAAGGTCCTATCTGTTCTTGCATGTCGCCTAGTATTTTCTCCTTTCAAATCTTAGGGGTCTATCTAGAAATGCCTATAGGTAGAGGTCCTAATTTCCTACAGGACCATTAAGAAGGGACGGGTAACAACACGCATAGAGGTCGTTAAACAACACTCGCTTAAATAACCACTAAGGGGTGGGAAAGGGTAGATATGGATATGATGACCGGTGCGCTAATGCAACGTGTAGCCCCTCTTCTGAGGAATGATTACCGGGCATTGTACCGATGTGATCCTATAGGATAAACAACCTAGGACCCCCTTATCCCTTACATATGTGTGTTTAGATCATAACTCTTACAAACCTTGCATATGTATTTTAGACCTTAAATCTTTTAAAACTTTAGCACATATGCGTGCTTAGACTGCGAATCTTTTCAAAATCTTTTACTTGTTTAAACTTTAATTGCTATTTGCTATTTGTCTATATTCACAAAGTTTGTTTGGCCGGAAACCACAGTTGTGGACTTCGAGGGTGCCTAACACCTTCCCCTTGAAGTAATTTCAAGCCCTTACCCTATCTATTGTTATCCAATCTGTGCTTGTAAATGACCCTTAGTAGGTGCCCTAACGCACCTTAAAATTGTTAGGTGGCGACTCTTCAATTCCTTATCCCTTTCCCAAAAGGAAACGAGTTGTCCCAATAATGTCGAATACCCTGACCGATCCGAAAGGGGAGGAAAGAGGGGGGCGCGACACCGGTCATGGTGGAGGTGGGGGAGGAGAGGGCACATTGTCACGAGGCACTCGACCTCGTCTATTGGCTTGAGGTTCAAGAGGGACCTCATCCATTTGATCATCCTCAACATCCATATCCCCCAAAGCAATATTTCTGAGGTTATTGTTTGCCATGATTGCACCTACAATAACTCAATAATTTAGTAACAATGAAGGAAAAGAAGATATTCCCAAAAACACACCTAAATATACAGCTAACACTGTTTTTAACTCCCCGCAACTGCGCCAAAAATTGATCTCGTCTAATTTCACACCTCAAATCAAGTTATGAAATGGTCGGATGCAATAATAGTACCCAACAAGAGTCGGGGTCGATTTCCACTGGGAGCTATATATTGGAGTTAGGAGTATATATTGTAGTATGGGAGTTTGACAATCTTAATTTACACTTATACGAATTTGAGTTATTTCTATGTCTAATTTCAAACTAAAATTGCAAAGTTAAGAAAAAACTAAGATAATTATTTTTATTGTTTTTCAAGTTTTGTAAAAAGCCTTGGGCTATGACCATCACCTAGGTGTTTGCCTAATGGGATATAAACTTTAATGCTTATTTTATTTATCGGGGTGTATTATAGCTATCAACTCTCAATTACCCATTCAATACCTCTCGGTCAGAGAGTGATTTTGCCCAATTTGGTTTTATCAAGTCCAAATGGGCATTGCAAAAAATGGTTGATAAATGCTCAAGTCGGGTTATTACTATCTCTAGTTTGAACCCTTTAATTGGGATTATCAATCTCTCGATTGACCTAATTTTTTGTTAGCCAAGTTTTTCTAGACTAAATCTCTATTTCTCAAGTAGAGACTAAGTTAATAGGCATGAAATAATATTTGCAACCATTAATTACACAAATTAAAGTATGAACAAGGCTAAATAATAAACATCTAACCGTAAACAAGCATTAAATTAAACACCCATAAGGTTCACACACTTCGGTGGGGTCACAATCCTAGTAAAAATCTATATATTCATGCTTAAAATTGAAGAAATGCTAAATAAACTCATATTATAAAATCAAAATGATAAAATCTATGTTAAAATATCCAAAATATGAAAAACTACTAAAAGAAGCAAAGAGAAACGACTACTGTAGCTACTGATGTCAAAAGTTGACCTAAATTTGTGAAACTCGTCTATTTATATAAGGTTGGAAATTTAGGACAAAGATGCCCTTCGGGAGGTTCTGCGGCTGCACAATTCCATGTGTGGTCCGTAGATTTATTCAACTTGTCAGGACTGGAGGTCTGCGGTCGCAAGGCATTCTTTTTGCCGTCCGCAGATTTGTAACTGCGGTCGCACCTTGGTCTTATGCGGTCCACACTTTTATGTTTGGGGCCGCAAGACACTTTTTCTGCAGCCGTACAGTTCCTGTGCGGTCCGCTCTTTTGAGGAGCCTGGAAACTTGGGAATTTGCACATTCTCTGAACTTTGTTCTTAGCCCATCTTTTGCGGCCGTACAATTCATGTGTGGTCCGCCACTTTGTACAAAAGTCTGTTGGACTTTCCTTCATATTGTGTGTTTTTCCACAGCCTTGACGGCAGAGAGATTGTTTTCAGTGTGGAGATGTTAGCCACAAAGTGAGAGATTATCCCAGGATTCAGGTAGGTGTGGGGTAGCAGGGTATTCAGGTGAGTAGAGGGCGCTTAATAGAGGGAGGCCCGACCCATTGATGTGTTGCATATAGTAGGACGGAGGCCGATGTGCCAGATATTATCACACATGTATGTTTTGATATGTTACAGAGGGCACCGATTGTATTTCATTATAGCTCTGCTGGTCGTGACGAGTTCCCTTATTTGTTGTTTCATTTATGAGTGAGTTCCATGTTTTTCACTCCATTTTGTGTTTACTCCTGTTGGGAGATTCTATGAGTAGTAGCCCGTGTCTATTGTTGTTTTATTCATTCTTAATAATAATGACACTGGTAGTAAGTCCCTGTTGTTCTTCGTGGTAAGATTTATGTGATTTTCCTGAGTATTTTGTTTACGAGTTGTGATTTGATACCCCATCGAGATGTGAGATCAGCTAGCGTTATGATTTTATCAGCTGAGATGAATTAGTAGAGGAATTTCAATTGGTATGATATATTTTCGGTATGTGATTCAGATTTGAGGACGAGAACCTCGTGATATTTGTGATTCGATATGTTTGGACCAGGCTGAGTACCGCAATGGGAATTTTATCAGGATGGTATCCTTGTGATTTGTTCATATGCTTTGCTTCTTCCTTGTTATATTGCTTTTGGTAAGTCGGTATTGATAGAGAGTTGTGCCTATGGGATTGTTTGATAGTTCCGTTATATGTTTCTATTTTCATATTCAGTCATTTCGTTATCTATTTCTTTAGTTTAGTCTATGGGATGTATGCCCGGTGGTGTCAGTTGTGGCTGGTGACTCGGATATTTAATAATGAAGTCTTCGTGTTCATCGCATCATTATCAGTGTTATGGGGTTTCGGGCAGCTATTGTGATCAAAAGTGTTATATGAGCCTATGTGTGATGTACTATGTTGTGTGGTCGTGCCTTGTGGGTGTATCCATGAGTTGATGCAGATGATTGAGGCTAATGCCGGATATGGATTTAGAATCGGGTCTTTTGTAAATGAGTAGAGGGTGAGAAGTAGAGGTATGAGGCTTATCGGTGGTGATGTGAAGGCTATATTGCGGTTGCGATTGTATCATCGGGCTTATGAGGGTTTGGGTGATGTGGGATCACCCGTGGGTATGTGTTAGAAGTATACAATCAGTGGTTGGATGAGTTCAAGGTGAGTCCTGGCACGTTCGAGGACGAATGTTTGTTTAAGAGAGGGAGGATGTGATGACCCAAAAGGTCATCACGTATATTTCTAGCTAATTATATGTTCTGAGGTCGTGAAAACCTCTTTTTATCTTACCTCGATTTTCATGCGCATCCCGGGCGTGTAACCGGGAAGCCTTTATGTGAAAAATTGATAAAATGATAATTTTTGTGTTAGAAATTTGAATAAAGTTGACTTCGGTCAATATTTTCGGTAAACGGACCCGGACTCATGATTTAACGATTCTGGAGGGTCCGTAGGAAAACATGGGACTTGGGCGTATGCCTGGAATCGAATTCCGAGATCCCAAGTCCGAGAAATGAATTTTTAAAGAAAATTGTTTTCTGAAAAATATAAAGGTTTTTGAAAATGAAATTTGAGGTGAAACCTGTGGTATCGGGATCGTATCCTAGTTCCGGAGCCCGGAACAGGTTCAATATGTTTTATATGTGTTATCTGTGAAATTTGGAAATAAACGGGCTTCGTTTGGCGTGATACGGATCAAAAATGGAAAAATTAAAGTTTAAAGAAGTTTTTTGAAATTTCATTGATTTTGGGGTTTGATTCGTTGTTTTTGATGTTATTTTGGTGGTATAAATACTCGAATAAGTCTGTAGGATGTTTTTGAGGTTGTGTGCGTAATTGGTTTTGAGCCCCGAAGGCTTGGGTGAGTTTCTGGTAGGTGTCGTGGTGCAAAATGTAGGAAAAATCTGGTGTTTTTATTGTTGTTGCTGGTGTCCAGGGAATTACCCTATGCGAACACACTCAAGGGAGTGCGAACGCACAGGGTTATGTGGGGTCCGGGGGTCAAGGTAGATTTTACTCAGTGCGAACGCACCTTCACAGATGCGAACGCGGAGCATGGGTCAGGTCAACAGTGCGAACACATAACATAGGTTGCGACCGCACTGCCTTAGGGGGGAGAGCTGGGGGCTGGGTGTAAAATACCCTGTGCGAACGTGGCCCCACAACCGCGAATGCACAGGTCTGTTTAACCAACCTTTCGCGAACGCGGCCTGGGGCCCGCTAACGCGGAGAGTAATTTTTCCCAGTCATTTTTAATACCCAAAACAGAATCCAGTACGGGAATTAGGCCATTGTTCATAAACCCCTTCTTCTCCAAAGCTCCTAGGCGATTTTTGAAGTACTTCCCCACCACAACCTCTTAGGTAAGTGATCTTTAACTTGTTTTCTTCCATTTTTCATCAACATCTATTAGATTCTAGGCCTAAAAAAATGAAATCAAAGGTAGAAATTGGGATTTTGGGTAGAGTTAAGGCTTTTTGAATATTTGGGAACTTGACCTTGTTTTGGGGTCGAATTTCAAAATAAATTAAATATTCGGGCTCGTGGGTGAATGGATAATTGGAATTTGTAAAATTTATCGGGTTCCGAGGTGCGGGCCCGGGGGTCGACTTTTGGGTCGATTTTTTTTAATAATTTTTTAAAGATTGAAACTTTATTATTCGGAAAGTTCCTTATACGTTTTATGTGTATTTTGAAGTTGTTTTAGTTGATTTTGAGCCGTCTGGAGGTCTTTTCGCCCGAGAAGTCTATTTTTGGGTACCGGATTGTCGTCTTTGAGGTAAGTATTTTGTCTAACCTTGTGTAGGGGAACTACCCCTTAGGTTCGAGTCTTCCGTTGATTGTAGTCCGAGTATGCGAGGTGACGAGTGTGTACTCGAACTTATTTTCAATTAGATTGGCCTTATAGGATTCGTAGGTTCTTATATTACATGTGTATAATTTGTAATTGTTACATCTGAATCCTTGGTTGTTAATTTCATCACTTCCTGTTTAAATTAGAATTACTCGTTTTTTTTTTGGATTCCTTCGTTGGATATTTGACCTTACTTGACTTAACTGAATATTCTACTTCTCTTATCATCATGCTATACTTTCCTCCTAGATTGCCTAATTGACTATAATTAGTGTCATCTAGCCTTATAGTTGACTAGCCGTAGTTGGAACATCTATTCGTTGGAGTCAAGCATGCACGTGAGTCTTACATTGTGATTTATATGACTATTCCCTTAAGTTCTACTTAGGTCTAATTGTTAGACATTTATGTCATTGGTATTTCCTTGATGTTGCCTATTACTAGGTGAGATTGGTTATATCTGTTTCCCTTGTCAGGATCGTGTGGTTTCTCTTATTATTCCATTGTGATGATGTTGTTTGCCTTGTTGACTCCCTTGCCGGGATGTTATGATTTCTATTACTGTTTATGTTGTTAATGATATTGTTTGTATTGTTGACTCCCTTGCCGAGATGTTGTGATTTATGGTCCATATTGTTGATGTTCCTTGCCAAATTGTTGTTCTTGATATTTTTTGGGTGAGGAAGAGTGTAAAGCACGAAGGGTGATGCCGTGTATTTATTTGTTGCATTGTGAAGAAGAGTGTAAAGCACGACGGGTGATGCCGTGTATTTATTTGTTGCATTGTGAGGAAGAGTGTAAATCATGAAGGGTGATGTTGTGCCATGTTTATTTTATTTAAGCACGAAGGATAATGTCGTGCTATGTTTATTTTATTTAAGCACGACGGATAATGTCGTGCCATGTTTATTTTATTTAAGCACGAAGGATAATGCCATGCCATTTTTATTTATTTATTGTGAGGACGAGAGTAAAAGAACGAAGGTTGATGCCGTGCATTTGTTTTGGTGAGGATGAGAGTAAAGCACGAAGAGTGATGCCGTACACTTATTTTGGTGAGAATGAGAGTAAAGCACGAAGAGTGATGTCGTGCACTTGTTTTGGTGAGGATGAGAGTAAAAGCACGAAGGGTGATGTCGTGCACTTGTCTTTGCATTTTATTTCGTTGTTCTAAATTTGGATATTCCTACTGATCTCTTACTGCATTTATTGGCAAGATTTCATATTCCTCCTGTACGGCATGGTAATTTCTGAGTTACGGACTGAGTTCTGGTGGATAAATCTTGAGGAGATTTTGATCAAGGGATTTTATTGAAAAGTATCATTGAAAAAGCAATGGTTTGAAATGATTATATTTGAATGACTTATACATCGAAGGTATATTTGAAAAGCACTAGTCTTGCCTAAAATGATATTTGGAAGTCATTTATTGGGAAAGCATCTTTGAGAAGTTTCGTATTTTGAAAGAAATTGTGTTTTACGTTATTCTCTCTATTTAATATACTTCTATCTACTTTTGGAGAAAATATGTTTTCAAATGAAACTCTTCCATACTAAAATGATTTTATTTGAAAAAGTTTTTCATATGAACTGTTGTTTAAAGATTTCCACCAGTTTATGGATTTTAGTAGCTAAGGCCCGATGTGAACAAACTGATGTAGAGTTGAGTTATTGGTGTTCTCTATTGTATTGTGTTTCCATTCGGTTTGGCTTGTTTTGTTGTCCATCTTTCTGGGTATTTTTGTGTTGTTTCGTGATTGATTTCTGTAATAACCTTCCGCTTTATATTGTCATTGTTGTAAATTATTCCGTGAGGTCTTAGATGGATTTAACGTCTGGTCATTTCTACATTCATGTTATTTATGTTGTAGACCAGTGATGTCTTGACTAGTCCTCATCACTACTCCACCGAGGTTAGTCTTGATACTTACTGGGCACCGCTGTGGTGTGCTCATACTACACTTCTGTACATTTTTGTGTGCAGATCCAGGTTCATATTGTAGTAGATGTGTGGATGATTGTTGAGGAGACTCAAGGTAACTTGCTGCTATGTTCGCAGGCGTCGGGGTCACTGATGCGTGGCTAGAATTCATGATTTTAAGCATTAAATACCTTGCATTTTATGTGCTTTAATGATAAAATACACGTCGTATGTGCCTAATGGGGTTTATTTTATGTGTAGGTGAATTGGAAATGGAAACGGGGCTAAACGGATGCAAATACGTCGGAAAATACGCGAAAGGGGACACCCGGGCGATAGCCGGGCGACAGAGCCAAACAGCCTGACCCAGCCTGGCCTTAGCCAGGCGTTAGAGCCCTAACGCCAGGGGGGGCCTGGCGTTAGCCAGGCGTTAGAGCCCTAACGCCAGGGGCTGCCTGGCCTTACCCAAGCGTTTGGGTTGAAACGCCAGGGTCCCCATTCGGCCAGAAATCGAGTTTTGACGGGTTTTAAGTGTTTCCAAGTTGGAATAGAAGTCTTTTACACGTTTAGGGTTCATCCTAAACATATAAATAGACCCAAAAACATCACATTGAGGGGGATTTCGACAGGGGACTTTTGACGTAGGAACACACCCTGCTTGAAAGAGGATTCTACTTAGTTTTTCTTCTCTTCTCTTCTTTTAGTTTCATAGATTATTAGTTCTAAAGTTTTGGGTGTTACATGAACGTTGTAGTTGAAGCTTGAATTATTCTTATTGTTTTATCTTA
>ML433361.1:6784-25174 GCA_005239525.1 Nicotiana knightiana
GTAGTCATAGAGAGAAGTAAGATGATGCTCTTCCAACATCACACCTTTCAAGTAGTCAACACTTGAATCACGTACAACCCTCTCGATCAGTTCATTGACCTCACGATTCAGCTTAGTGAAGTCATGCTTTAGATCTTGGTAGAGAATATTGTGACTGACTGGCGAACCATGTAGTGGTTGTTCTATTACTGCTTTCTTTGTGGAAGTCCTGTCCATAGCTATGCTTAGTTGTAGTAGAAGTTTAAGTTTGATTGAGCTTTGTAGGTCTGCCATATTTCTGAAAATATAGGGAGAATTATATAGACTTAATCTATTTGTAGAGACCCTATGCAACTATTACAGTTCTCAATGCGGATATAACACATCATAGCAGCCCCTTCCACTCCTCTATGCATTCATTACACTTTCCAGTAGCCTCTTGCACTCATTGATGCAACCATTATACTTCCCCTCGTAGTCGATTTCACTCCTCTATGCACCATTAAACTCCTCCATGCAATCATTACTCTCCTCTATGACTACAATTAATTATAGAAACTTGTCTTTATCCATCCGCTCATACACATNTTTTTTTTTTTTTTTTTTAAATCTGCCATATAGTGGCATGCAATTCACAGATGTCGGATTTTTTTTTTTCACTTCTGCCATAGGAACTTGTCTTTATCAATCCGCTTAAACACATTTTGGTTTTTATTTTTTTTAAAATTTTGCCATATAGTGGCATGCAATTCACAGATGTTGGATTTTTTTTTTCACTTCTGCCATAGAGCATTCTTGATCTTAGAAGTCTAGATTAATCCATGTAAAATCATTTTATCCTTGTTTAGGTTTAGGTTCGTTCAGGTTTAGGTTTAGGGGTTAGGGTTAGGGTAGGTTTAAGTTTATTCTTATTAAAATAAATAAATATAACAATAATTAATGGAAAAAGACAAAGAATATTATGAAGATAGTGACTGGCTTAATTTAAAAAAAAAACTAAAGATGAGAAATTATCAAGCTAAGCATTAGTTAATCCTAGCTCTTGAACATAGAAGCTCACAACCCCTGATGTTGCCTGAACTAGTTCAAAGAGAACAACATTGCCTTTCTTAATATTATTGTTGACAACAAATTGTTTCCACCCATTGACGAGTCTTCTACGAACACCACTTGTGAGAGTCACATGCCACTCCTTCCCATTACATCAAAGAGTTGTGTTAACTGAAATAGGAGGAAGATAGCCACATATACTCTTTGGAAGAAACTGTAAGAACATAGTGTAAAGACAGTGTTTAGGATTCATTGCAAGTTGGGATAATAAACAGTTAACAAATCATGAAAATTTAACAAAAATAAAATTACCAGATAATCATGCTTAATGTACGATCTGGGCACTCTCATCCGAAACCATCGATATAGTTCTTCTTCGATCCATCTGTCCACATTCATGTTTAAAGTATTTATTTTGCTTAGAGAGTTGGAGATATGTTGTTCTTGTGTTTAAGAGATATATAAAGATTAAAAACTTTCAATATCCCTCCAAACGATGTATTTTTACTTTTCACTTTGTTTCCCTCCGAAAATTGTATTTATCATTTGACTCCAAAGATGCCATCTTGTTTCCCTCCTAATAAAAAATCTAGAATACAAAAAATATGATTTTCCTTTTATTATCATGATTTTCCTTTATTATAATTAAGATTAACCAAAAATATATATAATTATATATTTACTATTATATAATAAGGCCGATACGTATGACCTTAATATACGAAATTATATAAACGGCTATTATATTACTATGAATCGCAATGTTCGATGTAATTATCATAGGTCATATGAGTACTACAACCTTAGTCGGTGGAATTACTTAGTTTCCATTGCCCGATACGTATGACCTTAATGTATGAAACTGTCACGACCCCAATTCGCCCTCCGTGAACATGTCGTGACGGCACCTAGTCCCTACAACTAGGTAAGCCTAACAATGCGGAAGATAAACTATAATTGCGGAAGAAAGTAACTAAAACTAAACTAGTAAAATAAAACAGCGTTTAAGGTGCCGCTCGGCACATACAATAACAGGTCTCGAAAGCCAATACAATCCCCAAAACCTGGAATCTCACAAATCACAAGCTAAGGGATACATAAGAAGCTCTAACTCAAGAATGACTAAACAAAGGAAGAATACTGAAAGGATAAACTTATTATAGAAGATAGAAAGTGAGTCTTCGGTCTGCGAACGTAGCAGATATACCTCGAAGTCTCTGTAGAAACGCCTTCTTCCAAGGCTGACAGAACTGAATGGGAGTACCTGTATCTGCACAACAAAAATGTGCAGAAGTGTAGCATGAGCACACCACGGCGGTGCCCAGTAAGTATCAAGACTAACCTCGGTGGAGTAGTGACAAGGGACAGTCGAGACACCTACTGGTCAAATAAACAGTATAATCATAGGTAAAACAGAAATGACATATAAATATGTAAAGGCTGCACGAAGAGAACATTAATGCTATAATTCACCATAAGGGAGAAGGAACAACAAGCAACAACGAGAAAATGATAAATGATGATACGTAATGACGGCAAAATCAAAATCCAAATCCCAAGGTCACACCACAGTAAGAAAAAACAAATCATAAACTCGTAGCCTACAATGATGCTCACATAAGGTCTCACTCAACTTTCTCCACAATCTTACCAAATCTTGGACAACCACAACTCCCGAAACCCGAGCATTAGAAATCTAACACTTGGCATCCTGTGCCCCATCAGTCTCTTAGTCATACTGACAACTAACTGGCTAACTAGGGCCAATCTCACATATATGATGGATAAACGAGGGCGTACCTCCACCCTTAGCAAATCAGGAGGAATTCACCTCTAATAGGAGTGTTCAACTACGTGTATGCTTGTGCAAGTGTTTTAACAAGAATTCTACCAACTCGTAACATAAAAAGGAGAACGAACTGCACGTACGATGGTTCCTCACAACTCCCAAGCGATAGGGTTCATACAGGTAAGCAACCCACAATAACAATAGGTAAGTAACCCACAATAACAATAGGTAAGCAACCCACAATAACAATATTTCACAACATAGGAATGCCTCCAGTGGCCGTCACAATTCTTTACAACTAACCCCTGACATAGCCCACCTTATTTTGCCACGTGTGCAAATAACAATATAATAAGTCCCACCTTATTCCGCTTCACGTGCATCATAATGTTCCCACCTTATTCCGCCACATGTGCAACCCACATATTAGCATATAAACATATCCCACTTTATTACGCCGCATGTGCAATACATCAATATCAACAATAGCACGGCAGAAACCTCGTGCTTCACAATATCAACAACCGCACGACAGAAACCTCATGCATCACGATATCAATTCTAGCACGGTAGAAACCTCGTGCATCACAATATCAACACTAGCACGGCAGAAACCTCGTACATCACAATATCAACACTAGCACGACAGAAACCTCGTGCATCACAATATCAATACTAGCACGGCAGAAACCTCGTGCATCACAATATCAATACTAGCACGACAGAAACCTCGTGAATCACAATATCAACAAGTGCAACACAACAAATGACAATGTTTACAAGAATAACACAAGGAAATCAACTCAGGTGTCTTCGTTCACCAGGAGACGGTACAACTAGTTCACGAGGAGTAACCATAACAGAGAATACTAAGCGTAATAAGAACAACTCAACAAGGGAGAATAATATGAACCAACAATTTCATACTACGTAGTTCAACAACAAGGAAGTTAACATGAATCAAATAATTTTAAATAAGGAATTATCAACTAAACATAGGATATCTAACTTCTTACGGTTGGGCAAGATACGAAGAATATACAATGTTTTCAAGTAAGGATGAGCCGAAGAAAGATAACCGTAAACTCTATTAAGACCAATTAATTACGTGAGAGATCCTAATGATTTTCGAATAGAGACAAGTCGTTATGAAGGTAACGCGACTATAGAAGGGTAGGGGTTTTCAGTTAAACAAAGCAAGAGTCAATTATGCAACCAGAATAGACAAAAAGGGCAAATAATTTCCAAGTAAACACATGTAGAGGTGAAACTAATAACAGGGAACTCAATCATATCAAACAACTTCATACTCAGTAGTTACAAGGAGCTAAGAACCTAATAAGGGCAAATTTCCACCAGTAAATCCGAGCACGCACTCTTCACCTCACGAACAAGGAATACAATCAACAGAGAAGACTCAAATCCTAAGGGGAAGTCCCCCACACAAGGTTAGGCAAGATACTTACCTCGAACCGGCTCAAAATAAACTAGAAACCATGTTCTCGCCACGAGTATCCGACTCCTAATGGCCCAATATCTATACAATTCAGTTACATATCGTAAATAACATCTCAAGCAATTGATTTTACTATTTAATTCTAAGCTAAGGCGCAAAATTAGGAAAAAATGACCAAAACACCCCTCGGACCCACGTCTCGGAATCGGGTAAAAGTTATATTTCCCGGACACCCATTCACTCATGAACTCACTCAACCAAAAACAATCGAAATCCGATGCCAAACCCCATAATTTTTCAGAATTTCGGGTTGGAAAAATCTTAACCCTTTCCTATGGTTTTCCCCCCATTTTTGATAATTAAACTAAAGAAAAAAATGGGAATTAATGGTCTAACAATGAATTAGGATTAGAAAATCTTACCTATAATCCTCCTCTTCAAAACCCACAGAAAATAGCCAATTCTTGAGCCCTCACCCGATTTTTAGAATAATGAGATGAACTCTCGAATTTTGGAATAAATCACACAGAAATCTCGCACATGCAGACTCGATCACCGCACTTGCGGTAGCGCACCTGCGGAAAAAGCATCGCAGGTGCGGAAGTCACTTATATTGCACTGGGGCCGCACCTGCGGTCGTTTTGTCGCGCCTGCGGTCTCGCACCTGCGAAACCCAGGTCGCACTTGCGACCACTGGCCCAAGACTCCACTATCGCACCTGCAATCAAGGCCATCGCGCCTGCGAGGCCGCACCTGCGGAAAAACCTTCGCAGGTGCGAAGACACCAGAAGAGGTCTGGTTCAGCAGTTTCCAAGTCCCCAATTTCACCCATTAAGCACCCGAAACAACCTCGAGGCCCCCGGGACCTCAACAAAAACCACCAACCAACCTTAACACCTTATTTGAACTAGGTCGAGCCTTAAAAACACGTCTCGTAACATCAAAACATCGATTACGCATAGATTCAAGCCTAGGAACTTAGGAAAATTCTAGAATTCACATCCGACATCGAAACACGTCTAAAATCATCCGAATGACCTCAAATATTGCAGACAAGTCCACAATGACATAACGGAGCTGCTCCAACTTCCGGAATTCCATTCCGACCCTCGGATCAGAAACTCACTACCGGACTAGAACTTCAAAAATTCAAACTTCGGCATTTCAAGCCTAAATGAGATACAGACTTCCAAAATGCATTCCGAACACGCGCCTAAGTCTAAAATCACCATACGAAGCTATTGAGATCGACCACGACCCATTCCGAGGTCGTTTACCCAAAAGTCCAATTCGGTCAACTTTTCACTGTTCAAACTTCCAAAACAAGGTTCCTTCTTCCAATTTGACTCTAAACCATCCGAAAGCCGAATTCCACCATGCACACTAGTCGATACTCATATTTTTAAGCTGTTCCAGACCTTATGTCGCTGAACGGAGCTTAATTTCTCAAAAGGACAGGTCGGGTCGTTACATCCTCCCCCTCTTAAAACCAACGTTCGTCCTCGAACGTGCTAGGATCACCTCGAAGTCCTCAAGTCACTGAGTGCGCATTTCCAACATACACCCGCGGGTGATCCCACATCACCCCGATCCACTTAAGCCTGACGACACCATCTCAACTGAAATTTAGCCTATCTAGCAATACTAATAAGCCTTCAAGCCAGAATTTCAAATCACCTGAAATCACGAGGGTCCCGCCCTCAACACTGAATCACAAGTAGGGCATACATCAGCCCATCTAAAGACTCACACTAGATCCGTCTACAACTCACAACACAGATTGGCTCCCACACCGGTGGAGCATAGAAATCACAGCTCGTAACCAAGAATACTCAGAAATCACATCAAACCTACCGAAACAGGCAACATGAATTTACTACTAGCCTCATAACTCTCGACAACAGCTAGAAACAGACGATAGATAAGGCTATCACTCATAGAACCTCCCAACAGGATAATCACATAAACAGAGTACAAATCATGAAACACGCCCATAAGTGGGACAACAAATAAGGGTGCTCACCCTGATAAGCAGAACTGTGAAGAACTACAGGTAGTGCCCCTCTATAACAAATCGAGTCCATACCTGAATGACATTTAACTGGCGCACCGGCCTCAAACCTACTATGTAAACACATCAACGAGCTGGGCCTCCCCCTCTTGAGCGCCCTCTACCTGCCTGAATACCTCACTGCGACACGTCGGACTGAAGTCTGGGACAATTTCTCACCATGTGGCTAGTATCTCCACACTCAAAGAACCCCCTCTGCTGACGAGGCGGTGGAAACTGTGCGATACGGGTACTCCGAGACCCATGAACACCTGAGTCACCATGCAAAGCCTGAAGCACGAACTGGACTGGCTGACCCGCAAAATCTCTACCATGACGCACCCTACCTCCAAAAATATGGACCAGCATATCTCCCCGGTCTACGAGGCCTCCTCGCCTCCTCAGACTCTCTCTCCCGATCTCGTCTTCTCTCTCTCTCGTGAGCCTGCCTGCCCTCTCTCTCTCTCTAGCATGCATACCCTCTATCCTCCTAGCAATGTTCACCACCTGCTGATATGGAATATCCATCTCCAACTCATGAGCCATACTGGATCTGATGCTGGGAATAAGCCCTTCAATGAACCGGTGAAATTTCTCGCGAACAGTAGAAACCAAGGCTGAGGCATGTCTAGCCAAACTGGTGTAACGGACAGCATACTCCGAGACGGTCATAGCACCCTGGCACAAATGCTCAAACTCTGCGCACCATGCATCCTTGAGGCTCTGAGGAACAAACTCTCTTAGGAACATATCTGAAAATTGGGTCCAAGTCAGTGAAGCTGCCTCGTCTGGGCTGTCTGACTCATAAGTGCGCCACCAATCATAGGCGGCTCCTCGAAGCTGGAAAGTAGTAAAAGAAGCCCCACTCAATCCAGAGATACCCATCGTACGGAGAATGCGGAAACCCTAAGGCATTGTCTGACGCTAATCCACTGAATACCGGAGGATCATACTTCTTGAACCTCTCTAGTCTCATCTGCTCCTGCTCGGAAGCCGCTGCCATGCCCTCGGGCCGAACTGGTGCTGCAGGCGGCACAGGGATAATCTCAGGGACCTACTCAACATGCGCTCTCTTCTCAGGAGTGCGGGCGGCGGGAGTCTGTGCTCCTCCCCCGGCCTGGGATGTGGCTGCAGCAAAGGGAAGCAACCCTGCTTGAGCCAATGTAGTGTACATGCTCATGAACTGTGCCAAAGTCTCCTGAAGGGCTGGAGTAGTAGTAGCAGTAGGCGTGTCAGGTGCCTGGACTCCGGCTGGATCTGCTGGTGGTACCTCGGCGGCCACTCGCGCAGGTGCTCTCGCTGCACCACGTGCGCGTCCTCGATCTCTACCCTGTCCCCAACCTCTGACGGTTGAAGCAGGGGG
Organism: Nicotiana knightiana; assembly: GCA_005239525.1. Classification (NCBI taxonomy): domain Eukaryota; kingdom Viridiplantae; phylum Streptophyta; class Magnoliopsida; order Solanales; family Solanaceae; genus Nicotiana; species Nicotiana knightiana. Next base: position 14,472 of record ML433361.1, read on the forward strand.
CGCGGGTGCCTGATCTCCTCGGGTAGTACGTGTCCTCACCATCTGTGAGAGAGTAGAAGACAAGGGTTTAGGATTGCAAATGTCAAAATCTCGCACGACAGGGAAATCAAATGAAGTGGAATTTTCCTAACGGTTACATAGCCTCTCGTAGCTAAGTACAGACGTCTCCGTACCGATCCACGAGACTCTAATAAACCGGCTTGTGATATGTGACTCTTATGAACCTAGTGCTCTGATACCAACTTGTCACGACCCCAATTCGCCCTCCGTGAACATGTCGTGATGGCACCTAGTCCCTACAACTAGGTAAGCCTAACAATGCGTAAGATAAACCATAATTGCGGAATAAAGTAATTAAAACTTAACTAGTAAAATAAAACAGCGTTTAAGGTGCCGCTCGGCACATACAATAACAGCTCTCAAAAGCCAATACAATCCCCAAAACCCGGAATCTCACAAATCACAAGCTAAGGGATACATAAGAAGCTCTAACTTAAGAATGTCTAAACAAAGGAAGAATACTGAAAGGCTACACTTATTACAGAAGATAGAAAGTGACTCTTCGGTCTGCGGACATAGCAGATATACCTCGAAGTCTCTGTAGAAACGCCTTCTTCCAAGGCTGACATAATTGAATGGGAATACCTGTATCTGCACAACAAAAATGTGCAGAAGAGTATCATGAGAACACCACGACGGTGCCCAGTAAGTATCAAGACTAACCTCGGTGGAGTAGTGACGAGGGACAGTCGATACACCTACTGGTCAAATAAACAGTATAATCATAGGTACAACAGAAATGACATATAAATATGTAAAGGCTGCACGAAGAGAACATTAATGATATAATTCACCATAAGGGAGAAGGAACAACAAGCAACAACGAGAAAATGATAAATGATGATACGTAATGACGGCAAAATCACAATCCAAATCCCAAGGTCACAACACAGTAAGGAAAACAAATCAGTAACTCGTAGCCTACAATGATGCTCACATAAGGTCTCACTCAACTTTCTCCACAATCTTTCCAAATCTCGGACAACCACAACTCCCGAAACCCCAGCATCGGAAATCTAACACTTGGCATCCTGTGCCCCATCAGTCTCTCAGTCATACTGACAACTAACTGGATAACTAGGTCCAATCTCACATATAAGATGAGTAAACGAGGGCGTACCTCCACCCTTAGCAAATCAGGAGGAATTCACCTCTAATAGGAGTGTTCAACTACGTGTATGCTTGTGAAAGTGTTTTAACAAGAATTCTACCAACTAGTAACATAAAAAGAAGAACGAACTGCACGTACGATGGTTCCTCACAACTCCCAAGAGATAGGGCTCATACAGGTAAGCAACCCACAATAACAATAGGTAAACATCCCACAATAACAATATTACACAACATAGGAATGCCTCCACAGGCCGTCACAATTCTTTACAACTAACCCCTGACATAGCCCACCTTATTTCGCCACGTGTGCAAATAACAATATAATAAGTCCCACCTTATTCCGCCTCACGTGCATCATAATGTTCCCACCTTATTCCGCCACATGCGCAACCCATATATTAGCATATAAACATATCCCGCCTTATTACACCGCATGTGAAATACATCAACATCAACAATAGCACGACAAAAACCTCGTACTTCACAATATCAACAACCGCACGGCAGAAACCTCGTGCATCACGATATCAATACTAGCACGGCAGAAACCTCGTGCATCACAATATCAATACTAGCACGGCAAAAACCTCGTGCATCACAATATCAACACTAGCACTGTAAAAACCTCGTGCATCACAATATCAATACTAGCACGATAGAAACCTCGTGCATCACAATATCAATACTAGCACGGCAGAAACCTCGTGCATCACAACATCAATAAGTACAACACAACAAATGACAATGTTTACAAGAACAACACAAGGAAATCAAATCAGGTGCCTCCGTTCACCAGGAGACGATACAACTAGTTCACGAGGAGTAACCATAACAGAGAATACTAAGCGTAATAAGAACAACTCAACAAGGGAGAATAATATGAACCAATAATTTCATACTACGTAGTTTAACAACAAGGAAGTTAACATGAATCAAACAATTTCAAATAAGGAATTATCAACTAAACATAGGATGTCTAACTTCTTTTACGGTTGGGCAAGATACGAAGAATATACAATGTTTTCAAGTAAGGATGAGCCGAAGAAAGATAACCGTAACCTCTATTAAGACAAATTAATTACGTGAGAGATCCTAATGATTTCCGAATAGAGACAAGCAGTTATGAAGGTAACGCGACTATAGAAGGGTAGGGGTTTTTAGTTAAACAAAGCAAGAGTCAATTATGCAACCAGAATAGACAAAACGGGCAAATAATTTCCAAGTAAACACATGTAGAGGTGAAACTAATAACATGGAACTCAATCATATCAAACAACTTCATACTCAGTAGTTACAAGGAGCTAAGAACCTAATAAGGGAAAATTTCCACAAGTAAATCCGAGCACGCACTCGTCACCTCACGAACAAGGAATACAATCAACAGAGAAGACTCAAATCCTAATGGGAAGTCCCCCACACAAGGTTAGGCAAGATACTTACCTCGAACCGGCTCAAAATCAACTAGAAACCACGTTCTCGCCACGAGTATCCGACTCCAAATGGCCCAATATCTATACAATTCAGTTACATATCGTAAATAACATCTCAAGCAATTGATTCTACTATTTAATTCTAAGCTAAGGCGCGAAATTAGGAAAAAATGACCAAAATGCCCCTCGGACCCACGTCTCGGAATCGGGTAAAAGTTATATTTCCCGGATACCCATTCACTCATGAACTCACTCAACCAAAAACAATCGAAATCCGATGCCAAACCCCATAATTTTTCAAAATTTCGGGTTGGAAAAATCTTAACCCTTTCCTATGGTTTTTCCCCCATTTTTGATAATTAAACTAAAGAAAACAACAGGAATTAATGGTCTAACAATGAATTAGGATTAGAAAATATTACCTATGATCCTCTTCTTCAAAACCCACAGAAAATCGCCAATTCTTGAGCCCTCACCGAGTTTTAGAATAATGAGATGAACTATCAGATTTTGGAATAAATCACACAGAAATCTCGCACCTGCGGACACGATCACCGCACTTGCGGTAGCGCACCTGCGGAAAAAGCATCGCAGGTGCGGAAGTCACTTACATTGCACTGGGGCCGCACATGCGGTCGTTTGGTCGCGTCTGCGGTCCCACACCTACGGAACCCATGTCGCACCTGCGAGCACTGGCCCAAGACTCCACTATCGCACCTGCGATCAAGGCCATCGCGCCTGCGAGGCCGCACCTGCGGAAAAACCTTCGAAGGTGCGAAGACACCAGAAGAGGTCTGGTTCAGCAGTTTCCATGTCCCCAATTTCACCTGTTAAGCACCCGAAACAATGCCGAGGCCCCCGGGACCTCAACCAAAACCACCAACCAACCTTAACACCTTATTTGAACTAGGTCGAGCCTTAAAAATACGTCTCATAACATCAAAACATCGATTACGCATAGATTGAAGCCTAGGAACTTAGAAAAATTCTAGAATTCACATCCGACGCCGAAACACGTCTAAACTCATCCGAATGACCTCAAATTTTATAGACAAGTCCACAATGACATAAAGGAGCTGCTGCAACTTCTGAAATTCCATTCCGACCCTCGGATCAGAAAATCACTATCGGACTAGAACTTCAAAAATTCAAACTTCGGCATTTTAAGCCTAAATGAGCTACGGACTTCCAAAATGCATTCCGAACACGCGCCTAAGTCTAAAATCACCATACGAAGCTGTTGAGATCGACCACAACCCATTCCGAGGTCGTTTACCCAAAAGTCCAATTGCGGTCAACTTTTCACCGTTCAAACTTCCAAAACAAGGTTCCTTCTTCCAATTTGACTCTAAACCATCCGAAAGTCGAATTCCACCATGCACGCAAGTCGATACTCATATTTCGAAGCTGTTCTAGACCTTATGCCGCTGAACGGAGCTTAATTTCTCAAAATGACCGGTCGGGTCGTTACAAAAACTATATAAACGGCTATTAAATTACTATGAATCGCAACGATCGATGTAATTATCATAGGTCATATGACTACTACAACCTTAGTTTGTGGGATTAATTAGTTGCCAATGGCCGATACGTATAACCTTAATGTACGAAATTATATAAACGACTATTAAATTACTATGAATCGCAACGATCGATGTAATTATCATAGGTCATATGGCTACTACAACCTTAGTCGGTAGGATTACTTAGTTGCCATTGGCCGATACGTATGACCTTACTGTACGAAATTATATAAACAACTATTAAATCACTATGAATCGCAACGATCGATATAATTATCATAGGTCATATGACTACTACAAGTGGAATTACTTAGTTGCCATTGGCCGATACGTATGACCTTAATGTACGAAATTATATAAATGGCTATTAAATTACTATGAATCACAACGATCGATGTAATTATCATAGGTCATATGACTAGTACAACCTTAGTCGGTGGAATTACTTAGTTGCCATTGGCCGATACATATGACCTTAATGTACAAAATTATATAAACGGATATTAAATTACTATGAATCGCAACGATCGATGTAATTATCATAAGTCATATGACTACTACAACCTTAGTCGGTGGAATTACTTAGTTGCCATTGGCCGATACGTATGACCTTAATGTATGAAACTATATAAATGACTATTAAATTACTATGAATCGCAACAATAATGTAATTATCATAGGTCATATGACTACTACAACCTTAGTCGGTGGAATTACTTAGTTGCTATTGGCCGATATGTATGACCTTTATGTACGAAACTATATAAACGACTATTAAATTACTATGAATCGAAACGATCGATGTAATTATCATAGGTCATATGACTACTACAACCTTAGTCGGTGAAATTACTTAGTTGCCATTGGCCGATACGTATGACCTTAATGTACGAAATTATATAAACGGCTATTATATTACTATGAATCGGAACGATCGACGTAGTTATCATAGGTCATATGACTACTATAACCTTAGTCGGTGAGATTACTTAGTTGCCATTGGTCGATATGTATAACCTTAATTTATGAAACTATATAAATGACTATTATATTACTATGAATCGGAACGATCGATGTAATTATCATAGGTCATATGACAACCTTCGTCGGTGGGATTGCTTAGTTGCCAATGCCCGATACGTATGACCTTAATGTACGAAATTATATAAACGGCTATTATATTACTATGAATCGGAACGATCGATGTAATTATCATAGGTCATATGACTACTACAACCTTAGTCGGTAGGATTACTTAGTTGCCAATGGCCGAAACGTATGACCTTAGTGTACCAAATTATATAAAGGGATATTAAATTACTATGAAAAATCGCAACGATCGATGTAATTATCATAGGTCATATGACAACCTTAGTCGGTGGGATTGCTTAGTTGCCAATGCCCGATACGTATGACCTTAATGTACGAAATTGTATAAACGTCTATTAAATTACTATGAATCACAACGATCGATGTAATTATCATAGGTCATATGGATACTACAACCTTAGTCGGTGGGATTACTTAGTTGCCAATGGCCGATACGTATGACCTTAATGTACTGTCACAACCCCGATTCTCCCTCCGTGAACATGTCGTGACGGCACCTAGTCCCTATAAATAGGTAAGCCTAGCAATGCGGAATAACAACATAATGCGGAGTAATTAAGTAAAAGAAAGCTAAACAATCAAAAAGGAAGACTGTATATAAAAGCCACTTGGCATATACAACCCAAAATAATGCGGAAGTCTACAACATAACCCCAAAACCCGGAAACTCACGGGAACCACAGGCTAAGAGAATATAATACACTGCTTTAACTCCAGAATATCTATACAAATGAAAGGAGGGATAAAATTTTCACAAAAACTGGAATAAGATAGAGACTCCTGGTCTGCGGATGCAGCAGATATACCTCGAAGTCTCTGCTGTATCTCTCAACCTCGGGGATAGTGCGCCTGAGTGGAGGTACCTGGATCTGCACATGAAAAACATGCGCAGAAAAGGGCATGAGTACACCACAACGGTACTCAGTAAGTGCCAAGCCTAACCTCAGTCGGGTAGTGACGAGGAAGGTCAGGGACCTACTAAGATCAAACAATATAATAGGGATCTACAGTATGAAAACAGGCGGTAATAATGAGTACAGCGGTGCAATAAGACAGGTCAAACAAGGCAATGACTAAACACGAGAATAGAGTAAACCCAGAATATGTATAGCATAATAACAATGGTAACAATGAGGATCTCCTAGTATACTGTCCTGTAATTCATTTCTCAATGTCCGGTGAATCTCCCGGGATACCGTCCCGTAGTCCATCATATGTATATTCGAAGGATCTCCCGGGATACCGTCCCGTAGTCCATCATATGTATATCCGAAATATCTCTCGGGATACCGTCCCGTAGTCCATCATATGGATATCCGAAGGATCTCCCGGGATACCGTCCCGTAGTCCATCATATGTATATCCGAAGGATCTCCTGGGATACCGTCCCATAGTCCATCATATGGATATCCGAAGGATCTCCCGGGATACCGTCCCGTAGTCCTTTCCTCAGCTATCCAGTGGATCTCCCGGGATACCGTCCCGTAGTCCATCATATGTATATCCGAAGGATCTCCTGGGATACCGTCCCATAGTCCATCATATGGATATCCGAAGGATCTCCCGGGATACCGTCCCGTAGTCCTTTCCTCATATGTCCAGTGGATCTCCCGGGGTACCGTCTCGTAGTCCAGCTATCAATGTGCAGGGGTATCTATCGGGAATCGAACCCGCAGTCCCAAAGTAAATGTGCAGGGTGATCTATCGGGAATCTAACCCGCAGTCCCAAAGTAAATGTGCAGGGGCATCTCTCGGGAATCTAACCCGCAGTCCCAAAATAAACATGCAGCCACAACAAGAAAACATTCGGATTTATAGTGCAAAAATACAAGGTAACAAGTAATTCTAGCCTAGCATGCTTCACGTAGTACAATTAAAGCAATTTAAGCAGATAGGCAATTTAGGCAACTAGGCATGATCTTCTAAGCTAACATAGGCTATAATTGCAAATAGAATAAAACAGGTAGGAGAGAAACTCAGTCTAAATATTTAAAGTAAAACTGGATTTTCAACAATTTGCACAAGTACGCGCTCGTCACCTCACGTACGAGGCATTCAATTACCAAATATCACATCCTAAGGGGAAAGGTCCCCCACACAAAGTTAGACAAGCCACTTACCCCGAACCGGCTCAAAACCAACTTGAAATCACACTTTTGCCACGAGTATCCGACTCCAAATGGCCCAAATCTATAAAATTAAATTACATATCATAATTAACATCTCAAGCAACCGATTCTACTATTTAATTCAAGCTAAAGCAGAAAATTATGTAAAATGACCAAAACACCCCTCGGGCCCACGACTCGGAATCGGGTAAAAGTTATATTTTCCGGACACCCATTCACTCACGAACTCGTTTAACCAGAAACAATCTAAACCCGATGCCAAAAACCCCACAATTTTCCAAAATTTCGGATTGGGAACATTTCTTCCCTTCCTATGATTTTTCCCCCATTTTTGATATTTAAACTAAAGAAAACAACGGTAAAAAATGGTCTAAAAATGAATTAGGATTAGGAAATGTTACCTATGATCCTTATCCTTGAAATCCCTAGAAAATCGCCAAATCTTGAGCTCCAAACTCTAAAATGGTGAAAAATGGCAAAACCCTCGGATTTTTGGAATATTAACAGGGATTTTCGCACCTGTGGTGCCTAAATTCGCACTTGCGATACCGCACCTGCGGAAAAAGCATCACAGGTGCGGAAGTCACTTAAATGCACAGGGGCCGCACCTGCGATCGCATTGGTCGCACCTGCGGTCCCGCACCTGCGGAACCCAGGTCGCACCTGCGACCACTGGGCCAAGGCTCCCCTATCGCACCTGCGATCCATGCCACCACTCATGCGAGGCCGCACCTGCGGAAAAACCTTCGCAGGTGCGAAGACACCAGAAGGTGTCTGGTTTAGCAGCAAGAAAGACCAATTCTCACCCGTTAAGCATCCGAAACAACCCCGAGGCCCCTAGGACCTCAATCAAAACCACCAACCAACCCTAACACCTCATTTGAACTGGGTCGAGCCTTAAAAACACGTCCCATAACATCAAAAAAATCAATTATGCATAGATTCAAGCCTAGAAACTTAAGAATAATCCGAATTCACATCCGACGCTGAAACACGTCTAAACTCATCCGAATGACCTCAAATTTTGCACACACATCCCAAATGACATGATGGAACTATTGCAACTTCTGGAATTCCATTCCGACCGTCGGATCAAAAATTCACTATCGGACCGGAAACTCCAAAAATTCAAACTTCGGCATTTCAAGCCTAAATTAGCTACAGACTTCCAAAATACATTCTGAACACGCTCCCAACCCCGAAATCACCCAACAGAGCTAATGAAACCATCGGATTTTCATTCCGAGGACGTATTCACACTGCTCCGACTACGGGAAACTTTCCAACACTTAAGCTCTCATTTAGGGACTAAATATCCCAAAACTCTCCGAAACTTAAAACCGAACGTCCCGGCATTTCAATTAAGCAGAAATAGACTTGGGGAGAACAGTTAACAGGGGATCGGGGAGTTAATTCTTAAGACGACCGACCGGGTCGTCACATCCTCCTACACTTAAAAATTCGTTCATCCTCGAACGATCATAAAGATATACCTGAATTAGTGAAAAGATGAGAGTAACAACTGCGCATATCCTGCTCGGTCTCCCAGGTTGCCTCCTCGGTCGGCTGACCCCGCCACTGAACCTTTACTGAAGCAATGTTCTTCGACCTGAGCTTCCTGACCTGCCTGTTCAGTATAGCTACAGGCTCCTCAATATATGATAGATCCTTCTTCAAATTGACTGATCTGAAATCAAAGACATGGAACGGGTCACCGTGATACCTCCGGAGCATCGAAACATGAAATACCGGATGAACTCCTGCCAAGCTGGGAGGTAAAGCAAGCTCATAAGCAACCTCCCCAACACGCCTCAATATCTCAAAAGGTCCAATAAATCTCGAACTCAACTTCCCGTTCTTCCCAAATCTCATAACGCCCTTCATAGCCGAAACCCGAAGCAGAACCCGCTCTCCGACCATATATGAAACATCACGAACCTTCCGGTCCGCGTAACTCTTCTGTCTGGACTGGGCTGTACGGAGTCTATCGTGAATCACCTTGACCTTATCCAATGCATCCAGAACTAACTTTGTGCCCAATAACCTGGCCTCACCCGGCTCGAACCAACCCACCAGGGATCTGCACCTCCTACCATATAAAGCCTCATACGGCGCCATCTGAATGCTGGATTGATAACTGTTGTTGTAAGCAAACTCTGCCAATGGTAGGAACTGATCTCATGACCCTCTAAACTCAATCACACATGCACGGAGCATATCCTCAAGAATCTCAATAGTGCGCTCGGACTGTCTGTCCGTCTGGGGGTGAAATGTTGTGCTCAACTCCACCCTGGTACCTAACTCCTACTGAACGACTCTCCAGAACTGCGAAGTAAACTGAGTACTTTGTCTGAAATAATAGAAACTGGAATACCATGCAGACGAACGATCTCCCGAATATATATCTCTGCCAACCGCTCCGATGAATAAGTAGTCAGTACCGGAATGAAATGGGATGATTTGGTCAGCCGATCAACAATCACCCAAATAGCATCATGCTTCCTTAAAGTCCGAGGAAGTCCAACCACAAAGTCCGTGGTGATTCGCTTCCACTTCCACTCTGGAAGCTCAATCCGCTGAAGTAACCCTCCCGATCTCTGATGCTCACATTTGACCTGCTGACAATTGAGGCACCTGGCAACAAACTCTGCTATATCCTTCTTCATCCTTCGCCACCAATAATGCTGCCTCAAATCCTAATACATCTTCGCAGTACCCGGATGGATGGAATACCACGAACTATGGGCCTCTGCCAAAATCAACTCCCGAATCCCATCAACATTGGGCACACAAATCCGGCCCTACATCCTCAATACCCCGTCATCTCCAATGGTCACATCTCTGGCATCATCGTGCTGGACCGTGTCCCTGAGAACAAGTAAATGAGGATCATCATACTGCCGCTCCCTGATATGGTCGAATAAGAAAGACCGAGAAACCACACAAGCCAATACCCGGCAAGGCTCAGAAAGATCCAATCTCATGAACTGACTGGCTAAGGACTGAACATCCAAGGCTAAAGGCCTCTCATCTGTATGAAGATATGCCAAGCTCCCCAAACTCTTCGCCCGGCGACTCAAGGCATCAGCCACCACATTGGCCTTCCCCGGGTGATATAATATAGTGATGTCATAGTCCTTTAGCAACTCTAACCATCTGCGCTGGCACAAATTTAGATCCTTCTGCCTGAATATGTGCTGCAAACTCCGGTGGTCAGTATAAATCTCACAAGGCACATCGTACAAATAATGACGCTAGATCTTCAAGGCATGAACCATGGCAGCTAACTCAAGGTCATGGATAGGGTAATTCTTCTCATGTATCTTCAACTGTCTGGA
>ML433363.1:0-26479 GCA_005239525.1 Nicotiana knightiana
TGTATTAAAGTGCTTATGGAGGTGTAGCCATTCTTATATCTAAATGTATCCTACCCGTCCCACACTTAAGGATCACCAGAGATTGCAGCACATATTCAGGAAGAAGGATCTAAATTCGCGCCAGTGTAGGTGGTTAGAGGTTCTAAAGGACTATGACATCACTATATTATACCACCTGGGGAAGGCCAATGTGGTGGCCGACGCCTTGAGTCACTGGGCGGAGATTTTGGGGAGTTTGGCATACCTTTATGCAGCTGAGAGGCCTCTAGCCTTAGATGTTCAGTCCTTAGCCAGTCAGTTCGTGAGATTGGATCTTTCTGAGCCTTGTCGGGTATTAGCTTGTGTGGTTGCTCGATCTTCCCTTCATGACAGTATCAGAGAGCGCCAGTATGATGGTCCCCACCTTTTGGTTCTTCAGGATAGAGTCCGGCGGGGTGATGCCAGGGATGTGAATATAGGAGATGACGGGGTGATGGGGATGCAGGGTCGTATTTGTGTGCCCAATGTGGATGGGCTTCAGGAGTTGATTCTTTAGGAGGCCCATAGTTCGCGGTATTCCATCCATCCGGGCACCGTGAAGATGTACCAGGATCTGAGACAGCACTATTGGTGGCGAAAGATGAAGAAGGATATCATGGAGTTTGTAGCCAAGTGTCTCAACTGTTAGCAATTCAAATATGAGCATTAGAGACCGGGAGGGTTACTTCAGCAGATTGAGCTTCCAGAGTGGAAGTGGGAGCGGATCACCATGGACTTTGTGGTCGGACTTCCTCGGAATTTGAGGAAGCATGATGCTATTTGGGTGATTGTGGATTGGCTGACCAAATTAACCCATTTCATTCAAGTGCTGACTACATATTCATCTAAGAGGTTGGCTGAGATTTATATCAGAGAGATTGTTCGCCTCCACGGTATTACAGTATCTATCATTTCAGACAGAGGTACAACGTTCACTTCATGGTTCTGGAGAGCCGTTCAGCAGGAGTTAGGCACCAGGGTAGAGTTGAGTATAGCTTTTCACCCTCAGACAGACAAGCAGTCCGATCGCACGATTCACATTCTCGAGGGTATGCTCTGTGCATGTGTGATAGATTTTGGAGGGTCATGGGATCGATACTTTCCCCTTGCAGATTTTGCTTATAACAACAGCTACGAGTCCAGCATTCATATGGCGCCGTATGAGGCTTTGTATGGTAGGCGATGCAGGTCTCTCGTGGGATGGTTTGAGCCGGGCGAGGCCCGATTGTTGGGTACAGACTTGGTTCAGGATGCCCTGGACAAGGTGAAGGTGATTTAGGAGAGACTTCGCACAGCTCAGTCCAGGCAGAAGAGCTATGCAGACCGGAAGGTTCGTGACTTGGAATTTATGGCTGGCGATCGAGTTTTGCTTCGAGTATCGCCTATGAAGGGCGTCATGAGGTTCGGGAAGAAAGGCAAGCTGAGTCCGAGATTTATTGGCCCTTTTGAGGTATTGCGACGTGTTGGGGAGGTTGCTTATGAGCTAGCCCTGCCTCCCAGCCTAGTAGGGGTTCATCCGGTGTTCCATGTCTCCATGCTCCGGAAGTATCACGGTGACTGGATTCATGTCTTGGATTTCAGCTCAGTCCAGTTGGACAAGGATCTATCATATGTTGAGGAGCCTCTGGCTATATTGGACAGGCAGGTCAAAAAGCTAAGATCGAAGAATATTGCCTCAGTTAAGGTTCAGTGGAGGGGTTAGCCAGTCGAGGAGGCGACTTGGGACACCGAGCAGGATATGCGGAGTCAGTACCCTCATCTTTTCACAGCTTCAGGTATGTTTCTATACGCGTTCGAGAACGAACGATTTTCTTAAGAGGGGGAGGATGTAACGAGCTGGTCTATCTTTTTAAGAATTAGCGCCCCGATCCCCTATTAACCGCTTCTCCCATGTCTATTTATGTTATTGGAACTTGTCGGAGCGTTGAGTGATGAAATCCGGGGTGATTTTGGACACATAGTCCATAAATGTAGAATTTAGCTTTAGAAATCTTGTCATAGCTAGAGTTGTGTGAAGAAGGATCCGGAATGGAATTTCGTTGACTTTGTTAGCTCCATTGGGTGATTTCGAGATGAGGAGCGTGTTCGGGATGTGTTTTCAAGGTCGGTTGTGGATTTAGGCTTGAATAGGCGAAAGTTAGAATTTCGGCAATTTCGGCCGATAGGTGAAATTTTGATATCGGACTCGGAATGGAATTCCGAAAGCGACAGCAGGTCCGTAATGTCATTTGTGACCTGTGTGCAAAATTTGAGGTCATTCGGATGAGTTTTGACGTGTTTCGGCATCGGATGTGGATTCTAGAAATTTCATAAGTTCTTAGGCTTGAATAAATGCATAATTGATGATTTTGATGTTAAGAGATGTGTTTTTAAGGCTCGAACAAGTTTGAACAAGGTATTAGGGTCAGTTGGTAGGTTTGGTTGAGGTCCCGGGAACCTCGGGGTTGTTTTCAGATGCCCAACGGGTGAGTTTGGGACTTTTAGAGGAGCTGAACCATTCTGGTTCTGGTGTCTCGCACCTGCGATGGTATTTCCGCAGGTGCGGACACGCCGGTGTGAAGGTGGTGCACGCAGGTGCAGACGTAGCTTAGGATGGCTCGACTCGCAGGCGCGGAAAAGTATCCGCAAGTGCGGAGCCGCACCTGTGACCCAACCATCGCAGGTGCGACCCCAGGTCATTTAATGAGTTTCCACACCTGCGATTGTGTTTCCGCAGGTGCGGCACCGCAGGTGCGATCCCAGTGTCGCAGGTGCGAAACATCTAGGCTGGTTATACCAAAAATCTGAGGGTTTGAAATTCATAATTCCAAAATCGATTGTGAGCTCGGAACTTGGCGATTTTCAGTGGGATTTGAAGAGGAGAATCATAGGTAACGTTTTCTAACCTTAATCCATTTGAATATCAATAATCTTTGTCAATCTCCTTAATCTAATCAATGAAATTGGATGAAAAACCATGAAATTGGGATGAAATTTCCCCAAGTAGAAATATGAGGATTTAGGGAGAGTTAGACGTCGGATTTTATTGATTCTTGTTCGAGTGGGTTCATGTGCAAATGGGTGTTCAGGAAATATAAATTTTACCCGATTCCGAGACGTGGGCCCGGGGGACTTTTTGGGCGAATTTCCTAATTTCGCGTATTAGCTTAAAAATATTAACTATTTTGTTCCCTTGAAATGATATTTACACCATCCAATCGATTTGAATAGATTTAGGCCACCCGGAGTCAGATACTCGTGGCAAGAGCATGGTATTGAGTTGATTAGCGCAGTCAAGGTAAGTGACTTTCCTAATTCTGTGTTGGGAACTTCCCCTTAGGTATTTTTATACTGATTTTGTTACGTGGACGCCGTGTACGTGAGGTGAAGAGGGCGTACACGGGTCATCGTTGCTAAAATCCTATTTTTACTTCCATTAAATCACTCATTTTCATCCCTATATTACTGTTTCCTATCTTAACTGAGTAGTTAGCTTAAGAGTAAACATGCCTACCTGTCCTTACTTGATTTCCTCTTATTTGCTACTAGTTGCACCATGCTTTAGGTAGCTTTACTCTATTCTTGCCTGTTGTTTTCCTGGACTGTTTAATTAAATCGTATCCGATATAGTTCTGTTTTGCATATTTAAATTGGGACTACGGACCGAGATTCGGGAGCTTTCCCCCTGTACTGCATTTCATATTTAAATTGGGACTACGGACTGAGATCCGTGAGCTTTCCCCCTCTACTGAAATGCATATTTAAATTGGGACTACGGACCGAGATTCGGGAGCTTTCCCCCTGTACTGCATTTCATATTTAAATTGGGACTACGGACTGAGATCCGTGAGCTTTCCCCCTCTACTGAAATGCATATTTAAATTGGGACTACGGACGGAGATCCAGGAGCTTTTCCCCTGTACTGCATAGCATATTTAAATTTGGACTACGGACTGAGGTCCGGGAGCTTTTCCCGTGTACTGCATTGCACATTTACTGTTGGGATATATGTTGTGCTGAGCCGAGGGCTCTCTTTTTGTTATTAATTATTCCAGTTTCCATTAATCCTATTTATCATTTCTTATCTATATTTCACTGTTTTAAATTATATATTGACTTGTTTAAAAACTCAGTAGGGCCTCAACCTGACCTCGTCACTACTTGACTGGGGTTAGGCTTGGCACTTACGGAGTACCGAATGTAGAGTACTCACGCCCTTTCCTGCGCATGTTTTCCCCATGTGCAGATCCAAGTACCAGCACCCAGTATCACAGCTAGGAGTCGTTCTAGCAGCTGCCAGGAGACCACGAGGTAATTCTCCCGCGTCCGCAGAATCCCACGAGTCCCCTTCTACTCTAGTATAGGCATAGATAACTTATGTATTTTTCCACTGTTTCATTGTATAGACCTACATTTAGTACAGAGCTTGTGACTATAGTGACATTCCGGGTTTTGGGAAGTGAAAGTGTATATGCTGAGCANCCGTGTACGTGAGGTGAAGAGGGCGTACACGGGTCATCGTTGCTAAAATCCTATTTTTACTTCCATTAAATCACTCATTTTCATCCCTATATTACTGTTTCCTATCTTAACTGAGTAGTTAGCTTAAGAGTAAACATGCCTACCTGTCCTTACTTGATTTCCTCTTATTTGCTACTAGTTGCACCATGCTTTAGGTAGCTTTACTCTATTCTTGCCTGTTGTTTTCCTGGACTGTTTAATTAAATCGTATCCGATATAGTTCTGTTTTGCATATTTAAATTGGGACTACGGACCGAGATTCGGGAGCTTTCCCCCTGTACTGCATTTCATATTTAAATTGGGACTACGGACTGAGATCCGTGAGCTTTCCCCCTCTACTGAAATGCATATTTAAATTGGGACTACGGACGGAGATCCAGGAGCTTTTCCCCTGTACTGCATAGCATATTTAAATTTGGACTACGGACTGAGGTCCGGGAGCTTTTCCCGTGTACTGCATTGCACATTTACTGTTGGGATATATGTTGTGCTGAGCCGAGGGCTCTCTTTTTGTTATTAATTATTCCAGTTTCCATTAATCCTATTTATCATTTCTTATCTATATTTCACTGTTTTAAATTATATATTGACTTGTTTAAAAACTCAGTAGGGCCTCAACCTGACCTCGTCACTACTTGACTGGGGTTAGGCTTGGCACTTACGGAGTACCGAATGTAGAGTACTCACGCCCTTTCCTGCGCATGTTTTCCCCATGTGCAGATCCAAGTACCAGCACCCAGTATCACAGCTAGGAGTCGTTCTAGCAGCTGCCAGGAGACCACGAGGTAATTCTCCCGCGTCCGCAGAATCCCACGAGTCCCCTTCTACTCTAGTATAGGCATAGATAACTTATGTATTTTTCCACTGTTTCATTGTATAGACCTACATTTAGTACAGAGCTTGTGACTATAGTGACATTCCGGGTTTTGGGAAGTGAAAGTGTATATGCTGAGCAACTATGTTATATCTACTTGAGTTCTTTTCTGTCTTTATTTTATTGATTCTATCATTTTCCACAAATTTTAGGCTTACCTAGTCGTAGAGACTAGGTGCCATCACGATACCTTTCGGAGGGCAAAATGGGTCGTGACAGGCAGTTAGGGATCGCCCTAGAGGGGGAGGTCGATCCAGTGGTGACCAGGCCCGATTTTATGCACTTTCAGCCAGACCAGATGCAATGGCTTCTGATGTCGTGATCCCAAGTATGGTTTCAATCTGTCACGAGATGCTTCAATTTTTATTTTATTCCAGTTCTTCATATTCACTCGTTGATCATATTTTGCCCATTCTCTGGATATGCCCCGTGAGTCTTTAGTTACATTTGTTCATGTGTTCTCCCTTGTGGGTGATGTTGTTGTTATGGACCACGTGTGTCAGTCATGTGTGGTGCCTAATGGGGGTCTGGAGACCCGGGTGGATGTGTTATTTCTCAGCATGGTCGGCTTCGAGGTGGTTTGATCAGGTAGATGATGTTACCTTAGGTATTACTTGATGAGGGTGTATGTTTCAGAATATGCTATGTATTTTGATTACCTCATTGGTGGTGCGGCACTCTCCTTGTTGTTCAACTGTGAGTATTCAAGTCCAGCCTTGTAGCACCTACAGATTGTGGGGGTACTTCCTCATGGTGTGATCATGCATCGGAAAATTATTAGACATTTAGGCGACGGAATTGAGATCGAGTATGGTGATTGGTGTTCTTTGAGGGTTTTGAGTCTGGAAACTCGAATGAGTAGATGCTTTCATAGTTGAATGATGTAAATTTGTAGCCAGGGTTAGCCAGGGGCTAGTGTGCGATATGATTCAGTCATTATGGTCCTTCGGAGGGTCATTGGTCTATGGTATACGACCGAAATGATTTGGGGTTCCTTAGTAGGCCCTGTGGGGATAGGTGCTTTGCACCGAGTCGGATTGATTAGCTCTGTAGTGCTATCGTGAGGGGTGTCAGTTAGCGGCTATTGGGTTATCTGTGCCCTGGGATGATCTAGGAGTTACCTTCCCTGCTTCGGGGAGCGGCGATTCATTAGTTTTAGGCACACATGGTGCGGTTCTGCTGTGGTCTTATAACATAGTTTGATTAAGGTAAAGTAGATGTGTATCGTAGGGTTTGGACATATGGGGTGTGTTCTTTCAAATTCGTGTGGCATGGTAGCGTCTGATTTCCCGTGGTTATGGTAATTCACTTTGAGTACTTGATATCAGTTTTGCGTGGCTTTTGATTTTTAGCAAGACTAAGCGAGGGGTATAACATGGACCAATATTCGGATAGGGTTCGCGTATTGCAGCGAGGTATGTTAAATAGGATCCTTGTGTGTAGGATTCATGTGTCTTGGTTCTGCAGTGTGTGAGTAGTCCCTAGCATTGCATTGGGATGTTACCCGTTGATATTGTGGGACGATTTTTGTGTCTGGTGTCATTTTTCATGTTTTGGTACATTTGGGGGGTTGTCTATTAGTGCATGGACTGCACGGGCTATGTCTTTAAGCGGTATTGATGTGTCATGTTACTAGAGCGGTTGTGACGGATGAGATGAAGTCATCGAACCTAGAATGGGTGTTACCGGATCTGGCTACGGCATATTTGGGAGAATATTGACGCTGGTCGGTATAGATTTTTTGCTGTATTTCCTGTCGAAGGGAGGGAGTTCCATCACTTGTTTATACGACGAATGGTTATGGGTTTCTGCTTGTTTCGCTCATCCTGGGCAGTATATTAAGGTGTTATAACGGGTCTCTGTTTGATGACGGGTTTATTACTGGCATTTGGGTGGCTTGGGCATCTGTTGTGATTTGAGCTTATCGTTATGAGTATTCGGGATAGGTGAGATATCATGTGATTTTGACTTGAGTTATGACTTTGGTTGGATATAGCATGTTCAGACATATACAGTGTGTGGAGGCATGATTCTGATCTTGTAGATAAGTTCTGACGTGGAATTTGGATTCTAAGGCGTAGGGATTAGGTTGGACAGAGAGGCATTCGAATATGTTGTGTTATTTGATCTATGAGGGGTAGGGTGACGTGGAATCACTCCCGGGTATGTGCATGGTAAGGTTATTCGGTGGTTTAATGGCTTTTGGAACAACTTTTGGCACGTTCGAGGACGAACGTTTGTTTAAGAGGGGGAGAATGTAACGACCCGACCGGTCGTTCCAAGAATTTAGCCCGTTTTCCCCATTTCTGCTACATTTCTTGTGTGGTTCATCTCTTTTGTGTGGTGTTGGGTTCGTAGGCTCGGGTTCAGAGTGATTGTGGAGAGAAATGAGATACTTAATCTCTTATCTTGGTTCAATAGTTGGAAAAGTCAACTAGAAGTTGACTTATAGGTATATGATCTCGGAATGGGGTTTTTATTGTTCGGATGGTTTCCTTAGGTGATTTGGGACTTAAGAGTGTATTCAGAATGCTATTTGGAGGTCCGTGGTAGAATTAGGCTTGAATTGGTGAAATAGGATATTTGGCGATTTCCGGTCAGCAGTGAAAAATTAGCTATCATGGTCGAAATGGAATTACAGAAGTTGGAACGGGTTCGTAGTGTCATTTGGGATGTGTGTGCAAAATTTTAGATCATCCGGATGAGGTTTGGTCAGATTCGGCATCGTTGGTGAATTCCGGAAGTTTAGAAATCCTTAGGCTTGAATTTCGAGTAAATTGGGTGATTTTATGTTGGTTTGAGTGTTCCGAAGGTTCGACTAAGTTGGAATAATCATATATGACGTGTGGGTATCATTGGTTGAGGTCCCGAGGGCCTCGGGATTTATTTCGGATGGTTATCGGAGGTTTGGACTTAGGAAATGCAACAAAGTTGCTGCTGGTGCCAGTTTACTGGTGTGGTCGCACCTACGGATGGGGAGCCGCAGGTGCGATGATCGCAGGTGCGGTGGGCCATGCGCAGATGCGGAAAGAGGAAGGTTGGCCTGGGAGCTTAGATGCGGTATTTCGATAGCACCTGCGAGCCCGCAGGTGCGAGGTGAGGGCCACAGATGCGAAAGTCGGGATTTAAGTCATGGTCGTAGGTGCGCACCTGGGACCGCAGGTGTGGTCCACAGGTGCGAGAAATGTTCCGCAGGTGCGGAAGTTGCTGGGCAAAAAGTATAAAAAGATGCCTTCACGAATTTTTCTTATATTTCACCATTTTTGAAGACGGGTTTGGAGCTTTTTGAGGGATTTTGAAGAGGGATTCAAGGGAAACACATTGAGGTAACGTTTTTTGAACCTAATACTCGATTCTATGTTGATATTTGACTAATTGATCATGAATGTTGTGGGATTTAATGGTGTAATTGAGGGGTTAGGGCTTGGAAACTTGAGACATTGATTTAAGGATTTTAGGGGTCATCTGCCGTCGGATTTTGATGTATTTGGTATGTATGGACTCGTGGGAGTGTAAGGGTTCTAGTTTTGTGATTTGTGTCGAGTTTCGAGACGTGGTCTTGGATCCTGGGTTTGGCCGAATTCGGGATTTGTGATGTAATTTGATAATTTTGATGTGGGATTCGCTCCTTTAGCATATACTAACGATATAGTGCTGATTTTTGGTTAGACTTGGGGCGATTTGTGAATAAGTCGAGCAGCAAGGGCATTACGGAGTAGAGTTTTGGCTTGATTGAGGTAAGTAACACTTCCAATCTTGGTTCTGAGGGTTCGAAACCCCGAGCTACGTGTTACGTGATTAGAATTGGGTGACGCACATGCCAAGTGATGGGCGTGCGGGCGTGCACCGTGTGATTCGTGACCTGGTTCGTGCCATGAAACTGTTTATTGGTTCTCTCTTGTTCATATTAGTGCTTCTGTCAATGTGACTAACGTGAACATTCAGGAAATCATTCTAAATACTGTGTTAAGGCTTCACGTCGATACTGTTGAGACCCGAGTAGTCGTCTTAAATGCGAACATGCTAGAAATCATCCTAGATATTATGTTAAGGCTTCACGACGATGTTGTTGGGACCCGAGTGGTCGATTATTATTGTCATCTCATGTGTTTCATTGATATTATATTCTCAGTCCTGTCATTTCATACCATATCATGTCTCAGTCTCGGTAATTGTTGATTTTGCCCATTTTATCATTTATTCAGGCTAGTTCATGCATTGTGAGCCCTGTGAGCGAGACTGGAGATTGATGACGGAGTGAGGCCGAGAGCCTGATATACAGTGACAGTATGGGATCGGGCTTCACACCACAGTGAGATATTGATTATGCCTTCGTTGGCTTGTTATAGCGCTTGCGCTAAGAGGAGCCCCTCTGGAGTCTTTACACCCCCAGTGAGCGCAGTGATATATGAGGGATGGATCTTCCCTGGACATGGATCTTGTCCGAAGTGATATTTGAGGGATGGATCTTCCCTGGACATGGATCTTGTCCGAAGTGTTTGTGCTTGGAGATGGATCTTCTCCACGAGGCTGGATTGGCCTGTTTCCATCGGTACTGAGCGACTGAGGTTAGTGATGTGTATATATTCTGGGAGATCTTCCTGGGCTATGTGATCCATATACAGTACTGAGTGGACGAGTATTTGAGAGTGGGAGCATATTGTGCATTTCATACTTTTGATGCATTGGCATGTAGAATACATCAAGGTATATGTGTTAAACTGTTCGGAACTCTGTTTATATTATCACTTGAGCTGTCTAGTTAACTGAAAGCATGCCTAAATTTCTGTACATTTATCCTGTCATGAATATGGAGGTTTAGTTTGTCACTACCTCTCAGTCCACAGGTTGAGCTTGTTACTTACTGAGTTGGTCTACTCACGTTACCCCATGCACCTTGGACCGAGTGAGAGCTCGTTTACGCTCTGGGAGCACTTTGGAGATTTCAAGGTAGCTGCATGGCGTCCGCAACCTTGTCTCTCTCCTTCCTATTAGTCATTTTTTTTATTCTCAGACTGGTTTGAAGTAAGGGACAGTACCGGATTTTGTATTCCCTTTTTAGTTGCTCATGACTGATGACTCCGGGTTTTGGGGTTGTATTTAGATGTTTTACCTACCTTTATGTGTTTTCAAATGCTAAAACGAAAGATTTATGAAATACTGGTGGATATTGAATCAAACAAAAGTTTTTCTCATGTTATGCATAATGAATTGGCTATCCTAGTATCACGATAGGCGTCATCATAGCTGGGTTGGTTTTTGGGTCGTGACAGCGGAGCAAATCGAGCAATAAAAGGCACGAACCATCATCCCCCCGCAAAAGTTCACAAATTTTCTTTGGATGTAGGACTATATCATCATGATAAACACCCTCGCAACGACATAATTTCTATGCATGAAAAACATTATCAGCTAAGAATATTTCACTCTTATCCTTCTCCTTGCATAAGGCTA
Organism: Nicotiana knightiana; assembly: GCA_005239525.1. Classification (NCBI taxonomy): domain Eukaryota; kingdom Viridiplantae; phylum Streptophyta; class Magnoliopsida; order Solanales; family Solanaceae; genus Nicotiana; species Nicotiana knightiana. The sequence continues at coordinate 10,847 of ML433363.1, forward strand.
AAGCCCTGCCTCTCTACTTGCATAAGGCTAAGCACTACCTTCTCGTTGCATGAGACTAAGCCCTGTCTGAATCCTTGCATGAGGCTAAGCCCTGCCTCCCTATTTGCATAAGGCTAAGCCCTACCTCCCTATTTGCATAAGGCTAAGCATTGCCTTCTCTCTGCATAGGACTAAGCACTGTCTCGAATCTTTCATGGGGCTAAGCCCTGTCTCAAATCCTTGCATGAGGCTAAGACCTGCCTCCCAATTTGCACAAGGCTAAGCACTTCCTTCTCTTTGCATGAGACTAAGCCCTGCCTCTCCACCTGCATAAGGCTAAGCCCTGCCTTCCCTTTTCATGGGACCAAGCACTGTCCCAAATCTTGCACGAGACTAAGCACTGTCTCTCTTGCATTGCTCTCTTGCATTGGGCTAAGCTCTGGCCTTAACTTCGCACAAGACTAAGCTCTGTCTTGTTGCCTCTAGCATCATGTCTCCGCACCTCATAGTATGAATATAGCCAACTTGTCCGAAGGCGTCATAGTCTGAAGGCACCATCCTCATAGCCGGAAGACATCATGCCATGGCCTTAGGATCTCTCAAACTTGCACATCATTATTCAAAGGCGTCATGGTTCGGAGCCACCATTTTCATGTCCCGAGAACATCATTTCATGGCCTACAAATCCCTTACTGCACAATTCATGGCCCGGGATATCATGGTCTAAGGACGTCATCTTCAATCATCCAAAGACAGTTTTCACTGTCTGAAGGGAATTTGCATCATGTCTAAATTTACGCAAATTTATACGTCTATGCTTTCAATACATCTTTTGATTTGCAGGTAACCCAGTGAGTAACTGTTATCCCAACAGGAGCAATCCCGCTCCTGTTCCTTCAAATTATTTCAAACCTGACCGTTCACTATAACTGTTTAACCTATTCGGAGCCTTGTGATCGCCCTTGTGACAACGCCATCGGTTTATTCCACCGGTGGATCCAGAACTACACACGGCCTGATTCCTGTAATACTAGGGATATGTAGGCAGCTCGGGGATCACAGTGCGGCCTATATCTCTCAAATCGCTCTATTCGGTCAAAATTGGCCATCATATCTTTACGCGACAACTCTTTCATCCTTCCCGAGTAAAGAGGGGCAGCTGTTGATACCCAGTTTTTTCCATATATATTTAAAAAAGTACATATATACCTTCAAAATAGTGCATGAGCATCAACCAGTATTTTTTCATAATTTTTCGTAATTTTAAAGGATTTTTAATCAATTTATTCCAGCATTTTATTATCTAAATAACTACTAATTGCATCACAAATAATTTTATAATAATTTTATTACTTAATTTTATAATTTTTATTTATATTAAGCTCTAATCATTTTATGCCTAATTATATTTGTACCTTTAGGTTATAATTGCAATAATAGCACATATATGCATAATTACTTCATTTACACTGAAAATGAATTTTTATATTTTTATAATACTAAGTAATTATTTTAAATCATTTTCATATACAAATAACATTTTTCATCATTCATTAATTATTTTATAAAAAAATTTATTAATTTAAGTGGGTATTTAAAACATATCCCTTTTTATTAAATATTTCGGACCTACCCAACAGCCCAATACCCTATCAGCCCAATAACCCAATAATTCAATACCCATCACCCAAACCCAACTACCCATACCCATACCCATACCCATACCCGTCTGATTAACCCGCCCCACCTAAAATAGCCAATCTTGGTCGTTGATCTCAGAAGATCAACGGCCCTAAACCTTCAACCCTTTTTTTAATATACCAAACGCCCAAACCCTACCTCATTTTTTCCAACTCGCCGCCTTTGGATCCCCTACTCCACTCTTCTCTCTCACCCCCTCAAACCCTAGCCCCACCGTCACCATTTCTCGTACCAGAAATGAAATCATTCTCCGATCCTTGCCTTGTCTGGCCTTACCTCCTTACTTACTACCCGTCCTTGAAGTTACTCGACTTATTTTACTCAAAAGGAAATTGTATCCCAAGAGACTCGAACCAGATCTGGTCCAGAATCTCTTATATTTCTATTATTCATGTTTATGTTCATCCCAATACCTGTGAGTACGAATATTTTTCATATCTTCCCGTTAGGGTTTTGGATCTCTGGTTTAAATTAGATTTTTGGTTCATTCTGGTTCGCTTTAATGTTATTATTTACCTTTCCATTCACGAATCTGGCTATTTTTGGTTGAATCTTTTACTTACCCTAAAACTAGGGTCCAGATCTGTCAAGATCTTAAACGATTTCTTATTTTTTGGCATTTTTTCTTTAGAATTTCAGTATCCCTATCTCTATGTTTTATAGTTTCTGACTGATTTTATTTACATTAAAATCAGGATTTGTGATTTTCAAAAACGAATCAAATCTGTTGTTTCATCTCTGTGTATCTATTATTTCTGACTGATTTTACTTACCCTAATTGTTTCCGTCTATATGTATTTATATTTTTTCCTATTTTATTTATATTAAAACTTAGGGTTTTCGATATTTAATTATTTTCTTTTAATATTTCTGCTTATCTGTCTCTGTGATTCTTGCCGTTAATTATGGACTAATTTTTATTTGCCCTAAAAAGACTTTGAAATCTTTACTAAGGTTCCAATATTTCTTTTTGTGTAGTACTGGTACTTCCTTATTTGATTCGATTACCTGTTCTCATTACTCCCTACCTTGTTTTGATTCGGCATCTTGACTATTTGATTGACTCTGTGTAATACTTTCCTTAACTTGAATAGTACTGGCCCGATTTTATGCTATTTTGTCCCGTTAATTGATTGAAGCCGGCTCTAATTGATTCTGAAGTTATTCTCGTGCCTTATTTTTGTAAGACTGATTCATTACCTTATTGTCTACTTCATTGAGACTATAAAAAACCCTTCCTCGTTCCCTTTGGGAAGACTGGAATCCTGTTATTCACACAAAAAACCTAAGTTCTCTTTGTTCTCTCTTGTTCTGATTTCTGTACTAAGTGGTTATTTTTTGGCCGGCTGAAAGTCAAGGCCAAATTATTCTGGAATTTAACTGCTATTGCACCTTTACTTGCTTTCTCCTCAACTGGTATGTCATAACCTTTACAATTCCATTCTCTATGCTTTGTTTGACCAGCCTGTTTCAATTCCCTAGCATGATTCTTCCCCTTTCTATGACAATTTGATGATATTGTTAACCTAAGACTAAGTTATTTCAAATAATATGAGTCCTCTCCTAAGATTAAGGTTTAGTCTGTTTTCTTGTAAGGTACTATAAACATGTGATCACTTGTCTGTTTCTTAACCCATATGTCATGTCTGTTTAATTCAAATGTTTTTGCCTAATTGCTTCTGTATTTTAAATACCAGCATGAATACTTAGCTTAATCAGATGACAACTTGATTGAACTATGTGATGAACATGAACCTTGTTTGCTTCTTGGTGCAGTTCTGCCTGCAACTCTGTGTTCTGAACTTTCTTTCTTCTGAAATTGAACTATTTTGAAATCTGCCCCTTTTCCTTTATTTACTGGTTTTAAAACCCCTATACTTAGTCATTTAGGTTCTCAACCTCCCCCAGTGTGAGCACTGCCTAGGGTCCTTGAGACTCCTTTGAACTCTGACACATTGGGGCGGGTTTTCCAATCTTTTACGAGTTACCTTCTGAATGTGGTTCTGGTGTGACCATTGTCCGGGGCCCTTGAGACCCTTGGGAACTTTGACACACTGGAAGACTGACTTTTAATGAGCCATGGATGGATCATTACTATACTCCAAAGTTGTTCTATTGGAGGGCCTGGTTCCTAGGTTTATATTGGGCCTATGAAGGCTTCCTATAGTGTAAGGGATACTATTATGTAATTTATTCATTCTGGGTTGTAATAATTTCTATAATAACATATTTGGGGTTGATTAGTGAAATCTAGGGGGTTTCCTTCTATTTTTGTTAAACTTGGGTAGAAATCCTGCCTATAGGTTTAATTATGTTAACCAAGTCATGTGATTGCTACTACTTGTTTAGAGACCCTGCCTAAAGGAATTTCTTGATTCTTTACTTTTTTACTTTTACACTCATATATTAGAGATCCTGTTTATAGGCCTTTTCGTTAATTCTGCATTAGAAATCCTGTCCTAGGATCCACACATTTTTTAAACTCCAACGTGCATTAGTGACCATGTCCACATGATTCTGTTTGTTTGAAATAATAACCTTTTCTGGAAATCTGCTTAAAATTCTGCCTACATACGATTAATAGATACCAAGCTTATAGGAAATAAAGATCAGTTCAAACCTAGAAATCATGCCTATAGGATTTAAACTAATAGATATCATGCCTATAGGGTGAAATCAGTTTTCAAACTTATAAATCATGTCTATAGGAGTTTAAATCAAGTCAGTAATTAGAAATCATGACTATAGGAAGTAAAGATCAGTCTCAACTTAGAAATCATGCCTATAGGGGTTTAAATCAATTCTGCAATTAGCAAGCATGCCTATAGGACTTAAAAGGAATAAAAACATGTCTTTATGAGTTAAAATCAATAGTTCACTCAGAAACCATGTTATAGGTCTATAATAAACTCGTAGAAACCATGCCTATAGGATTCCGTTAATTAGTTCTGAGTTCGACCAATTCTGACTATCACTTAGGAAAATCTGTAAGGGTTGCTAATGATTCTGGGCCTAAAAATTGTGACAATTTGCTACCTGGAAGTGCCCAGATTCATGCTTACTAAAATCAGTAGGCCAACAAATATGTCTCAATGATCGCTTTAATAAAACTGTTTCTTTACATTTTGTTTCTGCTCATATAGATATCCTGCCTATAGGATTCTAAAATTAACAAAGTATGTTGATTCAATTGTGCATTTGTTTCTTATGTGTGGAGGTCAATGTGAGACCTTATTTTTTCTTTACATGAAAGTCCTATTTGTATTTTGTTTGTCGCCTAGATTTCTCATTTTTAAGTAATATAGGTCAGTCTAGAACCATCCTAAATAGAGGTCCTAATACCTCCAGGGCCATAGGTAAGGGAAGGGCAGTGCACGCATAAGGAATGATCTAGAAGCTATTAGAACGCTTAGGTAACAACTGAAAGATAGTAATTGGGTAGTAAGGAGATGATAGCCCGTGCGCTAATGCTATGAGTAACACCCCAACTTGGGGAAGTTACAAAGTATTGCATGGAATGATCCTATAGGCTAAAAAACCTAGGACCCCCCATCCCTAATCCCGTTTATAGTAACTTGTATTGTCCAAATTGTTTTTCTCCCTTTTTAGACTAATTCGCTTAATTTAAGTTCGGTCGGGACCCACCATAATGGACCACGAGGGGTGCCGAACACCTTCCCCCCGACGTAATTTGAGCCCTTACCCGATCTCTGGTGATGCAAACTGGTTTTTGAGTTAATTACTCTAGGTGCCCTAACGCGCCTTAATCCGTTAGGTGGCGACTCTTCCAATCCCTACCGAATCCCAAAAGAAGGAGTTGTCCCAGAAATGTCAAAACCCGATTTCGTGAGAACAAGGGGTCACGACATGTAAATATATATATATATGTTGCGGTGTGTAACCCGATCCCACCAATCCTCCCTTACTCCTCCTTAACAATTACAATAACAGTAAATAATATTTAATATGTTGCAGTGCGCAACCCATTCCCACCAGTCCTCCCTTATTGCTCCTCAGTATATCACCCTTATTCCTCTTGTTGCGGCGTGCAACCCGATCCCTCCCGTCCACCCTTATTACTCCTGTTGTGGCGCGCAACCGATCCCACCAAACATTAGTTTAAATCAACAACAACAACAACAACCAATCCACAACTCAATTACCAGAATTTGTACTACCAAGAGTATGAGTACACGACAACAAGAGAATCACGTAAAAATCAAAGGAATACAACAACCTTTACAAAAACAACAAGACAGGTAAGGCACGTGATAACTATACATGTAATCACAATAATTTAGACATGTAGCATATATGTACAGAGTCATAGGGGAACTCACAATTAAGAAGTAACAAAACAACAAGGAAGTCAATAACTTCAACTAAGGCAAATAATCCAAATAACAAGTGAGAGGTAAATAAATGCTAACAACATCATATAAAGCATGTTAGTGTAGCCTAACAAGAAGATACCACATATATGACAATTTGATCAAAGTCATGGAAAAAGACTAGACAATCTAACCAGTCAAAACCACATATAAACTGTGTACCCACTAGTCATCATGCGTACACAACTTTCACATATAGAGATAGCACAAGTGACTTAATTCCTAAGGGGTGGTTTTCCCCACACAAGGTTAGGCAAGATACTTACCTCAATAGCGTAAAATTCTACTCCGGGATGCCCTCGTCTCTGGACTTGGTCTCCAAAAGCTCCAAATCTAACCATAATTATATTAATACCGTCAACATAGGCTAACGAATCGAATTCCCCAATAAAAATTACAAGATATGCCAAAAATTCAAAATCGGCCAAAACCCGGCCACTGGGCCCACGTCTCGAAAATCAGTCAAAAATGACAGAATTAGAAACCCCGTTCTCTCCCGAGTCTAACCATATAAAAATTCGTCAAAATCAGACTCCTTTTGGTCCCTCAAATCCTCACCTCAAACTCTCCAAAACTCAAGCCCTAACTCCCTCAATTTCACTTTGAAATCATCAATCAAATCCTAAAAACAAAGATGATTCATGAAATATAACCAAAATCGAGTAGAAAACACTTACCCCAATCCATATGGTGAAAATCGCCTCCAAAAATCGCCGAAATTCGAGCTCCCCAACTCATTATATGACCAAATGAACAAACCCTTATTATATATATTTTTCTGCCAGTTATTCTACCTCGTTTCTCGTGCCAAATGATCCCAAAACTCGATTTTCATGTCTTCAATGGATTCCTTGTGAAATTCTAGTCAAGTTAAGCTTTTAAATCACTCAATTTGACCTTATAATAAAGGAGATATGTTAGTTTCAATATTTGCAAATAGTGCATATTTTTAAATACGTCGCCGATGGCAATTCCGCAATTAATCTAAAAAATCTAATAACTTAATTCTTAGTAAAATGACCATAAAATCCTCATACGATGTCCAAATTCGATGATACGGGTCCGAAATTATGATACGGATCTAATGCTTCAAACAAAAAGGAAATCATAGCTTATTTGTTCAATATGATATCATTTATGCTTGAAGAAACGACGCCGAAACATATCAAATCAACTCGGAATGAACTCAAATTTTGCACACAAGTCCTAATATATCATACCGAGCTACTTGTTCCCCCAAACTATCGAGCAAAGTGCAAATTCTCAAAATGACCGGTCGAGTCGTTATATTCTCCCCCACTTAAACATATGTTCGTCCTCGAACGTGCCAAGAGTTGTTCCAAAGCCATCAAACCACTGCATGAGCTCACCATACATACACCCGGGGGTGATTCCCCATCACCCAAACCTATGTAGGACTGACAACGCAATTTAACCGAAGATCTCACTTCATCATTAGTCCATAACCTTAAGACATAACCAAATCTCAACATCTGAAATTCATCATAGGACTCGGATCTCGCATCATCTCACTGTATAACCTGAACAAGCCAAGTCGAGCCATATTTCCAACCCAGGGTACAATCACACGATGTTCCACACAACTCAAATTCCCGTAGCAATAACTTCTGACCACCATAGTTGCCCAAATAACATTCTGGACGTCGGCAATACACTTCACATTGAATAGAAACTTGTTCCTCACCTCCACAACGCTGCCCATGATAAAGAAACATGCAGGGACTCATAACCACCCGTGCAGTCAACAAGTCAAGAAGCTCTCTCGTCCGTCAAGGGCCGTTGCCCAAATATTAGCAGAAACAACCTCATACTTCCAAACACTCCTCACCCCCAATACGATAGTGCGAATATAATGTCTAAGAACCTCATCTCAGCCAATACAAGCAGCAACAGCTCATCATGGAACCACACGGATTCTCATGCCATACAGCTCGTACACCAACTCAGCAATAACTCAGTTATGCAGTAAAAATAGAAGGAAAGCAAGGTATACAGATTATCTAACAAGTACAACATGTGTAACAACAAAAGTACAGTTTCATTAAATCATCCCACATAGGGAAAATAAAACACCAAATAAACACAAGGAAAGGGTATCCCACATAACATCCGTTGCGGCGTGCAGCCCGCTCTCAGATACTCATCAAGCCAAAGTTCTCGGGTTCACTAATCCCATGAATATTGATATCAAACACAGTAGAGTGCGCAAGTATAACTGTGGAAAAATGAATAGAATTAACAAAACATGGAAGAAAGCAAGCACAACTAAGGTGCAATGAACCAATGAACATCACGAGGGTCATTTCGCCCACATCGCCATAAGGCATGAACAGAATTACAACATGCGTGGAGAATAATCATACAACCTCATAGCCCATCACGGCATAAGAGAATAACAGATAACATAGGCCAGGGGCACAAATAATATCCATTCTGCCTGGTAACATAACCGTGATAACAATCTCACAAGAGCACCCAATGACCTGATATAAAATACATATTCTCGTTGAGCTTTCAAATAGCCCCCAATCCAAATCTTGATCATTCCAAATAGGTAAATATCCTCCCAAAAGTCCATAGAAACCTATCTATAATGTGTGCTATCAGTTATCCCATTCTCAACATGCCTTCATAATTCGCATACAAAAAATAGCCTGCATATGGGGACATCTAGCCCCAAAACCTTAGGAATACCGAAATTTCTATACCCAAACTCAACTACGCTAATCGAATGGCTGATACATCACTTACACCCCATCATTTTACTGAAGCACCCATATAGGTTTTCCGTCCGCGTAACAAAACCTGAGCCGCAAAACCCAGTAATCACCATGCCACTAGCCACGCACCCGCAAACCAAAACTCAAAGGTCTTTCCTAAAATGCACGTTCTTCATATATGATATCGAATAATACCAACCTTCTATTAACTTCTGATATCCATCCAGGAGAAAACCATAATGTACAACATATTGCTTATGCTCATAGAAACCAGCCGACTCGACTCGTTGCCGAAACCATCGAGAACTCTCTAAGATCCGTCTGCACGCAACTAAACCATTAGGACCGCATCTTCCCAACTCAATCGATCCACATAAACCGTCCAACCCAAGAATACTGCCACAAATGCCGGTAGGGAATTCCCATTCAAAAAGGACCAATTACTTCCATTGCTATGCTGGCCCAACACCACAGAGCTGACCCATTTCTTCGGTTACTCCTAGTCTTTCCTCTGAGGTAACACTTCTCCCTATCGATACACAACTACCCCAACCAAAACTCATTACATAAAATCCTAGTACAAGCCACGTAGCCCAGCAACTCATAAACCACTGTATCTCTATTGAAGCACCCCATGATTCCCCGACCGAGATGCCCATGTTGAATAGACCTTCTATGAATCTGAAGCTATTTCTCCGACCCCTTTTTGACACTGAAATGAAAATACATTAATGACGTAGAAACACCATAAGTCCCAACATCATACCATGAACGATCTCATATCTTAGTCATATACAAATTTTGGGAACCTTCCAATACCATCTATATACACTTCTTAGGCTAAAACTGAGGTAACACATGACTCTGCAATCTGAATACCGCTAGTGGACTCCCCCACTTGGCCCGTAGCCATAGAAAATAACATCTGATGATCCGCAAAACTAACCTTCACAGCTCGACAACACCAATCACAAGGTACTCAATTCATCCACTAAGGGCATGTCCATTCTCATGACCGTCAAACTCGTTTCCTTTAGTGCCTTGATTTATCTAACAAATTGCAAAGAAGAAAGAGAAAATTGAGTATAAAAAATGAAAGAAGGGGTGAGGCAGTGGTATTTTGGCCATTTTCTAGTCAAGATCTATAATGGATCTCGCTTGTTTTTACGGTGTTTGAAAAAATAAAGAGGGAAAACAGTGAGTGAGAGTAGAGGTAGTCGATGATGGTGATCTTGTGATTTTTCCGGCGAGTTTTCCCCGGGTCCATTTTTTGCTACTTTTTGGTGGAACAGAGTTGCTGTTTGGATGACGCAAGAAGAAGGAGATAAAGAGGGGGCCAGCACAATGGAGGTTAGTGCTGCCGGAGGGGTTTTCCGATGAGCTGCTATTTCCTGCTGTTTAGTGTGAAGTGGGGGAAGAGAAGAGAAGAGAAGACAAGAGGGAAAAGAGAGAAGAACGTAAGAGCATGGGGTTGGGTTCATGTCTGGTGGGATTATTTTGGAGGGGGTGTTTAGTGTCGGGTAACGGGTCGGATAAGATAGTTACCAGGTATTTTAAATTGGGAATGGGTCAATTAAATCTGAGAATGACACGTGGCCAATCGTTTAAATTAGGGGTAGATTTGAACAAAAGTATAACGGTAGGGACACGATTAACCAAATAGTATAACATATGATAATTTTAAACAATGCAATTTTGACCTTTTTCCGTTTTATAAATTGAACCCCTTTTTTTTCTCGACCTTTGTTAAGTTGGTATTAAGGTGAATGTATTATGGTCATCTTAAGTCAACATATTGATAATTTCTAATAACACTATGATAGGCAATTGTAATTTTTCCCCCTTTTTGCTGTATAAAGATTATGATTGGAAAGATAGACAATTACACTAATTAGATGTTAAACTAATTTAGCAAGAGATTTAAACCTTTTACGAAGATCAAACCACAAGCTTGAATAAAAACTCAAAGCCATTGGCAAGAATTTAATGAACATTAAGTTAGCAAAAAGGAAACAATTTCCCACCACTAAAAATATACCTTAATTGATGAACTAAGGTCTACAACTCCACCGAACTTAGCAATATTACAAAAATATATATATATTTTAGGATTTCAGAAAAATTGGCCTAATTAAGCCCCAAATTAGAAACCTAACAGGCTAAAAATAGAAAGAAGTCTAAGATGGAAAATCTAACCAGAAACAAGCTAATATTCATAGCTTTCTTGATCAACCAATATAGTCAAATCTCTCTGTAACAGTCTCGTATGTTTCAAAATTTTTAGGCTGTTATAGTGAAGTACTGTTATAGAAAACATATATTACAATCAAACCTCTCTATAACATCTTTTGTTCCCATATTTTTTTGGTTGCTATAGTGAAGAGATGTTATAGAGAATATATATTATAAAATAATATAAAATCGGTTCGAGAAAAAATAACTTTTATAGTAAATGATCATACTATATTATAAGCATGAACACTTTTAGATGAAGTTAGTTTACTAAAATGTCCTTCAAAAACTGAATGACCAAATTACTGTCTACCTAAACTTAAAATTACCTCCCACAAAATGATATTTTGTACTTAATGTTATGGTAATAAATAATTCACAACATTCATGAAAGAAATAATTTCAGTAATGGGTTGTTATACGTTCAACAGTTATTATATGCATTTCAGAGACACTGGAAATTTCAAATTGTCCTATCAAAAATTAAATGACTTTTTTATCCTTCAACCACATATTACTATTACTAAAATAGTAATATTTGTGTACATAAATGGCATTATATATTCTAATAGGAAAAAAACAGCATATTAAAGTAGGCAAATTAAAGCAGGTTTCTACGTTACTACAAAAATGGAGAATTTGAAGAGTTATATTCAATAGTTATAAAGATGAAATTCATCTCATAGTTGCAAATTACCAATGAAAAGTCATTGTTCATGCTAATAAATATTGTATATAATTTCCTATCCTTTCTCTTCAACTACACATGTTTATTACCTTTTTAACACGGGTAGTTTTAATTTTTCATATTCTTTTACGCTTACTCACTCCCTAATATTTATTTATGCTTCTAAATTTAAAATATTTAGCATCAATTTATATTTTTTATTTAACAGTTATTTGCCAACAACAATCAGTAAAGAATTTTTTGAAATAGAATTTATTCCATAATAATGGATGGAGGATTGTCCACAGCCTACTTTCCTATATACTGTATCTGTGTGTAGTGAAGAGATGGTCATTCTGCAAAGGAATTTTTATATTCCTATGCCACGTAGGAAATCTTATTACCCTCAATGTTTAAGATTTGATTTAATTACACTTAGTATATTAAATTACCAATTTTATATCATACTTGATTAAGGGTCTAATTAATTGGACGTTTTTTACTCCTTAATTAAAGGTGTTCATCTATCACACGTTTCTCTCTCCCCCTAATTCCTAAGACCAACGTTGTTTTTTCCCTCCCCTTTCTTCCTCTTCTCCATTCCTTCTTCTTCTCAAAAAATACAGAGATGAGACCCATTTTTTATAATCAGATTTTTATTTTCACACGGCACCAAATTAGGTTTCAGAAATTATTTCAGTTATCACCCTCACAGTCAGTTATCACCCTCACAGTCAGTTATCACCCTCACCCACGTTTATGTATTGTTATTAAAGTATTGGTAATTGACTGTAGATGCTTAAAATCTTGTCCTTTATTTGAACTCAAACGTGGGTTTTTAGTAGATGTTAGAATACTATTTTGGTTCAAAGCAGATTTAATTTGTTATTTCATATGCAAGTTGCTGACCAGAGACTTTAATTTGCAAGATTTCGTCTCAACCATGAAATATATTTTAGTTTGGTTTGGTGTTATTAGCAGAGTTATCAAATTGTCTCTATTCTGGCATTCTAGTAGTATGTGTTTCCTCCCAAGTCACTACTAATCATTTCCTTCCTTATATTTTAATAATTAGATTTTTTGATGATTGAAATTTCTTCCTAAAATAATTCCAGGCTTTACAGCATATACTCTCTCAAACTGGGTACATTGAATTTTAATATCCCAATTCTCATTCAATTGTAGCTTAATTGGTATTTTCGACATAATTGCATTTTTTGCAGAAGATTTTATAGAAGTTTTAGTCGTTTTGGATTTGTGAAAACAGAAAACAATACATCTACAATCAGAATACAAATAATCTACAATTCATCTACAAAATATCTACAAACTGGGTATATTGAATTTTAATATCCCAATTCGCATTCAATTATAGTTTAATTGGGATTTTCGACATAATTGCATTTTTTGCAGAAGATTTGTAGAAGTTTTAGTCGTTTTTAATTTGTGAAACAGAAAATAAAGCATCTACAATTAGAATACAAATAATCTACAATTTATCTACAAAATATCTATAAACTGGGTACATTAAATTTTTATATCTTAATTCCCATTCAATTGTAGCATAATTGGGGTTTTTGACATAATTGCGTTTTTCAGAAGATTTGTAGAAGTTTTAGCTATTTTTTATTTGTGAAAACAGAAAATAAAGCATCTACAATCAGAATACAAATAATCTACAATTTATCTACAATTTCTGCAATATGTCTTCTTCTTCGAGTTTCAATCTGAAATTCAGTCAAAACCAAGTCTAATCTTCACTAAAACCCCTCAAAATTGAGATATAAACTCCAAACCATATTCCCGATTATTTTCAACAACACCCAACCCATACATTATATTGCAGCAACTGTAGATAAATTGTAGAAAAATTGTAGATTGTTGTTTATTTATTTTTGAGTTTTTGTGTTTTGTGTTAAAAAATTTTATGGGAGCTTGTTATTCCACTTCGTCTGTTTTGGAGCTAACTTGTGTAGAGAAGAAGATGTTTTTTAAGTTATATATATTGCTATACCTTTAAATTCAAGGAAGTATGGTTGTATTGTATTTAAAGAGGCGTGAATTTGTAGAAACGGTTGAATGTGAGGAATGAATCAAATAAGACTCACAATGGCTTGTTTTCTACATTTAATCTGCAACAAAACTACATATTATTTGAAACATTAATATGAAAATACATAATTTCAATGTTTCTACAAATTATCTACAAAATATCTACAAAGTGTTCATAACAAAATTTATCTTTATTTTCATGCATGTTCGACTAGAACATTAAAGTTACTTGATATGCCAACATCTCCCGTTATAGAGGAATACAACTTATCTATAATTTTCTACAACTTTCACACATTATTTCCACCTAGTGAAATACAACTACAATAACATAAAACTTACATACAAATTTTATACAAAATTTATATAACATGTCTTTTGTATATTTTTTATCTGATTTATATATACTAAAAACAATTTTCATACAACTAATTATATACTATACAACTTATCTACAATTTTCGTATATTATTTCTACTAAGTTATATACAACTTCAATATTATACCACTTAAATATATTTTATATACAATGTTGTTCAACTTTCATACAATAGTTAAATGAATAAAATAAAAATAAATAAACAACAAAATACAATTTTTCTACAATTTAACTACAATTTATCTACAATTTCTGCAATATGTCTTCTTCTTCTTCTTCGAGTTTCAATCAAAAATTCAGCCAAAACCAAGTCTAATCTTCACCAAAACCCCTCAAAATTGAGATATAAACTCCAAACCATATTCCTAATTATTTGCAACAACACTCAATCCAAACAAATAATGATTTTTGAAAATCCAAATTTGAATTCAAAGCTTCAAAGCTTTTTAATGACTGTCAATGGTGGAATTGCTGCTCTCTTTTCCTTTGCTTTGTATTACTGAAATTTGGACATAATTGCATTTGATGTAAAAGAATTGTAGAAGATTTAGTCGTTTTTTATTTGTGAATTATAGAAGAATAATCAATTCGTTTTTGAATTGTAGAAGAATAATCAATTCGTTTAATTGTAGAAGAATAATTGTGTTTGATGTAGAGACGCTAAATTTGAAACGAAACTAACGAAGAAGATTAATGTGCGCGTTTGCGTTTGGAAGATCTGGAAGAACATTTAATCCCCCAATTTTAGCGCGCCTAAATAAGGAAGCTTACAGCTACAATGATTCCTCATTTAATGCATGGTTTATATTTTGTAGAAATACTATTAGCATGAAGAGTAATATGCAAACTATGAACATATTTGATAATATAGTTTTCTATATGGTATAGGAACGAAAATTTCCCTTCTGCAAATGGTCAAATATTGTGCCATAAGTACGTGTAAAATGGAGGAGTCAAGAAAAATGGTAGAGGAAGTACATTATTGCAAAAGAATTACAACATTGTACATGTTTCTCTCTATTTCTCTTTGTTTTTTCTCCTTGTCTTCATCATTGCAAATTTCATACTTTTTTGCTTAGTATCTGTGGAATTTTACGTCAATATTGTATTTTTACGAGCGTGTATTTTTATTTTATACATTATTTAATATGTACAAATAAAACACCTTCAATTTTGTTAATATTCGAACCAACATACATTTGAAGATGGGATGAAAGAAATTTGTACACAAGATAATACGTAGTAACGATAAATAATATTATAATAACACACGATTGAATCAATTTCTTTGATTATATTTTTCGATGATTTCAGTTGGATATAATTTCTTATTAGCTAAATAAGATTAAAATTTACTATAATTTTTAAGAAATTAGAGTTTTTCCTTAGCTTTTTTTTTAAGTGGTCTAAAAATATTTTAATACTATTTATATTATCTTAAGATAGTGTGTGTATATATATATATATATATATATATATATATATATATAT
>ML433363.1:26486-51015 GCA_005239525.1 Nicotiana knightiana
TCCCAATATATATATATATATATATTGGGATGCACGCGCAACGCGCGTAACCAGATACTAGTTGTTATATAAAGATGATGAGGATACGTACTACCGTATCGAACAGCCAGCCACCAATGCCACCAGTTAGTTCCGCGAGAGGCCTGGGCCGTGGTAGAGGTCGAGGTGTAGCTTGTAGAGCAGTTTGAACATCACCCGTAGAACCACCAATTGCTCCAGCTCAGGAGCATGTTCCAGATATAGTTGAGCCGGCGGGGCCAGCTCAGGCACCAGCTATGCCTATCATGATTCTAGGCCTTCAGTAGGCTCTAGCAAGATATTGACTGTTTCCACATGTTATAAAAAGGTCTGAATGTATAGCGTAACATGAAAGATTGGTTCCAAGAAATCTGGGTCGTTATAATGAAATGTTGTTATAAAGAATTATATAAAGGTCTGACCGTAATATGTAGTTGAACTGTGAATATGTGATCATAAGCAAAACTTAAAGTTTGACTGAAAATGCACACTTTAAGAAACAGCAAACTTTATCATTTGCCCAAAGTTCAAGAAGAGAAAAGGAGAGTCAAAAGGCAACAGAAAATTTCCTATCCACTACATCCAAAATATGAATGATTAACCATTCCCAGATTCTAGACTACATTAACTGATTGGAGTTAAGATTAAGGAAAAGAGAAAAAGGGAAAAAATGGAGTCAAAACAAGGTTTGCTTTGAGTTACAGCAAAGAGCAAGAAGCAGAGAGAATGAACATCGAAATGTCGGACAAAAAAGCTTCGACTCATCTGCCATCGGAAGATGTGAAAGAATCAGCGAAGCCAGAGGGCCGGGTTGGTATACTAGTTTGAGTGTTGTCCAAACTTAGAAGGTATGAAGAAGAAGATGAATCCATGTGACTTCTACCTTCATAAGCCTGCCACTTCTTAAGAGCCTGAGGAAGTGACATGTCAAGATCAATACCATATATGTCCTCTGAGCATTGATCAGACGGTCTCCATAGCTCCACTAGAGATGAAAGAACATTGACAGCATGACCCATGTCGGGTCTTTGATAGGGTTCCCTCGCACAACAGTGTCCAGCTAGCTCGGCAACAGTGTTGATGCTGGCAAGTGTTTCCTCGTTGAGGTCAATTGTGGGGTCAATTGCTTTTCGGAATGTGTCCTTATTAATGTGCATTCTTCGAAACCACGTTACTAGATGCATGCTCTCCTCGGGTTGGCTTTCGTCAAGAGCCCTTCTTCCTGTTATGAGCTCCATCAAAATCACACCAAAACTAAACACATCCACCTTGGTCGTTACTCTTCCAGTCACTGGCAAACAGATGAAAAAAATCCAGGTTTAGTTTGTGCCTTAACCAAATTTTGGGGAACTAGTTCATGTCATCGCAATAAACATTAAGGAAAAACTGACAACAGATTAAATATGTAATGTCTGGCCTTAAGAGGAACTTCACGTCAACGCTTTATCAATACAAGAGATACTCAATGGGTAGTCAAAGAACACTGGATCTTCGTGATGCATTTAGAAACAGGTTCAAGTAAGCGTGGAACATAAATTCTGGATACATAATTTGTAGGAGAGGAAAAACACTAATATTGATTAGACCAACAGGTAGATTTAATAAACTAATATCAAAACGCAAGATCTTTGGATAAGACTTAACCACTAATTGTCTAACTTCTGAATGGTGAAAGATAGCTAACTATTACCAGAAATTTCTTTAGATCCATCTATTTAGTTCAAAGTTCATACTTAAAAGGTTGGTGATGGAAATCATTTATATCTAACCACAAGCAGCGTAAAAACTACAACAGGAATATAACTTAAAAGACGCAAAAGAAAGCGGAAAAAGATATACCTGCATATTCTGGTGCCAGATATCCAAATGTCCCAGCAATCCTTGTCTCTATAGATCCTTTTCCTTCTGGAGCAAGTCGAACAAGGCCAAAATCTGCAACCTTAGCTCTCATATCATCACCTAGAAGAATATTGGACGGCTTCAAATCCCTGTGAATGAAACTCTGGTGGGCCAAACTGTGGAGGTATTCTACTCCCCTAGCAACATCCAATGCAATTGTTAACCTATTTGTCCATTCCAGCGGCTTAAGCCCTTCCTCCGCCCAGTTAAAAAGATGGCTGCTTAGTGTCCCTTGAGGCATGTATTCATAAACGAGAAGCTTTTCATTCCCATCAAGACAGTACCCGAGTAGAGCAACGAGATGCCTATGCCTAACCTTGGTCAAAACCGCAATCTCAGATTTGAATTCATTGAGTCCCTTCCCAGTGATAACTCCACCTTCCATTCTCTTGACGGCAATTTTCGTCCCGTCGTGCAACTCCCCTTTGTAGACTGTGCCAAAACCTCCTCGACCTAGTATGTTATCTTCACTAAAATTACTGGTCACGGTCTTCAGAACTTGAATGGAAATCACCATATTTCCACCTTCGGCCATTGGAAGATCACTTGTTTCACTAATAGAAACAGTATGAGTCTCGCCAACTGCACCGACAGTGACACTAGATCCTGCAACTGTGACCTTCACATTATCATTGTCCGAACCAGAATGGCGTGGATGGATGACCATTGCATTAGGACTTTGCACTCGAGTAAAACGCTTTTGTTTGCTTCTGTACAGATAGAAAGCTGCTATCCCAATCAAACAAAGCACCAAGATGCCCCCGATTACAGAAAATACTATAATTTGTATCCAGCTTTTGGACTTTGTATGCGTAGCTTGTGCACTTATGTCACCGTCAGAACCAGAGCCCGGTGAACCTGATGTACCGGGAGAAGTAGTGCCTTGGGAAGTTGCATTAGTCTTCTCCTTCCCAATATCAAGGTTTCCACTGGTTTTCAAGATCACATTATTCCTAAAAGAGGGTACTTTACCATATATTTGGTTGTTCGATACATCTAACTCTGCAAGACCTGCCAAGGTAGTGAGTTCCTCGGGAATTGAACCCGTGAGATTATTATCTGCAAGAACTAATCTTTGCAGTGACTTCAGTGAAGCAAATTCAGGAGATATTATTCCTGAAAGCCCCATATTCTGGAAATTTACAATGGTAATGTTCCCGTTATTACAAGTTATCCCAAACCAGTCTGTACAGGGATCATTTCCCTTCCAATTCTCCGCAAACTTCCTCGGATAATTCATCGATTTGGCAATTAAAAGCAATGTATTGACTCTCGGATCACAATCCCTGGGTAGCGGTAAACAAAAACTATTGGTATCTTTTATCAAATCCATAGAAACTGAATCATTGAACTTGGGAACTGGTCCTTGAAACAAATTATTAGTCAAGTTAACAACTTTCAGAGATTCTTGATTGACCAAAGAAGTTGGCACTGGTCCCGTAAAAGAATTATCTCTAACACTTAATACCTCCAAAGACTTTAACCCCGAAAAGTCGGGTAAAGGGCCTGAAAATCCATTGTCATTTAACCAAACCTCCCTCAAGAATGTCATGTTCTGTAAAACATCAATTCCTCCACTAAGATTCTGTCCATTTAACCATAAAGACTCAATCAGCGAACCCGAAAAACTAGAAGGCAATTCACCCTCCAAGTTATTAAGAGCTAAATGCAAGCTCACTAATCCAGGAAACTCATCAGCTCCTAAAAACTCAGGAATTTTTCCAGTAATATTAGCTGAATTTGCTGAAAAATCTTGAAGTACTGAAGCATTTGTAAGGCTTTCAGGTATACCCCAACTAGCAAATGGATTATTATCAATATTAACTGATATTAATGAAGTCATTCCACTAAAGAAATCAACAGGAATTGAACTAAACTGATTATTACTAATAATTAACACTTGTAATGAACTTAATCCACTTAAACTAGGTAAAGGGCCAGATATTTTATTCCATTGGAGCTCTAAATGCTCAAGTGCAGTAAGTTTAGACAGTTCTTGTGGCAAAGTACCTTCAAGATTATGGTGCCCAATTTGGATCCGGGTGACCCGTTTGTCCACTGAACAACCCACGTGGTTCCATTTGCATGGATCCGGATCCAACCAGCCCATTTCTTGAGGTGGATTTATGCTCTTTTTCAAAGCCAACATCACTGTGGCATCATTTTCTTGAGACTTTACACCAGAAAAAAACCCAAGAACCAAAAAAGCTACAAACTTTAACCCAAGATGGGTTTTTTTCATCTTAAACAAAAAGAAAAGATAGAAATTTTAAGCTTTTTTCTGTATGAAAAAACAAGGATCTTGTTTCTTTAGCAAAATTGGAAGATGGGGTTTCTTTCAAGATTTAATTTAGAGGAGCATTTAAGGAATGTGGGGTTTTGCAGGTAAGGAGGGAAGGAAACAGTAAAGAGTAAGCAAAGCTTTGAGAGTAGCAAAAGTTGACTGAAAGCTATAAATGGAGGGAGCTGGCAACAAGCAAGAAAGAGAGTAATTACAAAAGTTGGATGATTCTTGCTTGGGAACATGGTCCCAGTCCACATAAGGACAACTTGCAATTCATTTCATGTTTGGCCATAAATAATTAATTATGGCAAGAATTTACCCGTTTACACTGAATCAGTAAAACTTGTTGGTAACAACTTGTTTGGATAGCCATAAATAATTCATTTCATGTTTGTATTGTTATTCTAAAATAATATTTATTTGATTTATTTAGTTAAAATAAATTATATTAATAATAAAAGTCTCATTTTTAAAAAAATAGAATATATATATATATATATTATGTATATTATATATAAAAATTATATAAATTTTATATATTTTTTTAATTATTAAATATAATTAATTTTTGGCGTAAGCTAAAAGTGATAATACCCCTATTTTATACTTACTCCCCCTAAATATGTATTGTGTATTATTTCTGCCGTCGTTCTCACTCTAAGTTGTGATTCGTTCTTAGCTTTGGAAGTACAATAACGTCAGTAATTTGCAAATATCTGCCACAAGTTATCTTTCAAGCTATTTTTTCTCTATTTAAGGCTCAGATTATATTTTTACTTTCATATATTTTTTATGTATAATTCTTAAAAAATTTAATATTTAAAATAATTAAGAATATTTTAATAAATTTATCAGTTACAGTAAAAATATGATATATTCAAACCAAATAGAAAAAAATATTATTTAACAATAGCATACGATACAATCTACCCCAATATGTATTTATAAAATAATATAATACAGTACAATATATTATAAAACCTGACGGATGCAGCATACAACTACCGGGTTCAACTGAACCCAGTATTTTCAACAGGGAACATAAATTTATGTGTAAAAAATTATTAAAATTGCAATAAGTAGTATATATGAACCCATAATTTTAAATGCTGAACCCATAGAACTAAAATCCTAGATCCGCCTCTGTATAAACGATAGATGACAATGATCCATATATAGTGTAAAGTTGTTGTCATGTTACCAGGGTTAATGAGCTCGAGTCGGAGAAACGGTTTCTTGCAGATAAGTAGAGTAAGGTTGTATGCAATAGACCCTTGTGGTCCGAGCCTTTCTCGGACACCATGCGTAACGGAAGTTTAGTGCACCGGGCTACCCTTTCACACTAAGGGTGTGTTTGGTACGAAGGAAAAGATTTTTTAGAAAATATTTTCTAATTTTTCCATGTTTGGTTGGTCTAAATGTTTTGAAAAATATTTTCCTTATCAAATCATTTTACTCCAATTGGAGGAAAATATTTTCCGTATCAAGATAAGGGAAAGCATTTCCCAAAACTCCTTTTCAAGCTTCCCCACCCTATTCTCTGTCCTCACCAACACACCCCCACACCTACCCACCTAACCCTACCCCATGCCCTCTCTCCAAAAAAGTTTTTTTTTTCCGTCACCACCCACTCTACTACCCCACCCACCCAACCCCCATCCCGCAAAAAAAAATTTACTTTTTTTTTATAATTTCAAATTTCTGTTTTTCCGATTTTTTACACCATCCACTCCCACCCGCCAACCCTCCCCCCTCAAATTTCTTTTTTATTTTTTTATATATTTTTAGTTTTACTTTTTTTCATCTTTCGGTTTATAGGTTCAAAATTTTACAAGTTCCAAAGTTATGAGTTCAAAGGTTTATGTGTTTCGAAGTTTACGGGTTTAGAAATTATAAAGTTTACGAATTCGAAATTTCGCGGTTTTGAAAGTTTAGTGGTTCAAAAGTTTATGAAATTTGCGAGTTTGGAAAGTTGTTGGTTCGAAAGTTTATGGCTTCATGTTTATTGTATCTAAATTATTTATGAATACTCTTGAGAAAATATTTTCCTTAATTTGTGTACCAAATACCGGGAAATGAATAAAATTACTACTTATTTTTCAAGAAAATATTTTCTTGGAAAATATTTTCCATGAAAAATATTTTTCGTTACACCAAACACACCCTAAATTAGTAAAAGCACAAGTGTAATTACATGTGCATGTTCATACTAAAATATGTGTCCTACTTTATGTTTTAGTAATTAATGTCTCTTTGTATATTTAGTATCTAGTACTAGCTTTTTAACTTTAACTTTTTACTTCCTCCGTCTCAAATTATTTATTGTATTTTCTAAAAATAGTTATTTCTACTTATTAGTCGTTTTAGAAGTTCAAGACGAAATTACTTATTTTTTATATTTTACCTTTAATAGTAGTAATTATTCTTGAAGACTAATCTTTAATTATAGATTAAATATTCAATAAAGAGAAATTATACCTAAAGATATAAATAAGGTTAAAATAGTCAAAATCACTCTTAATTAATATTTTTTAAGAGGTGTGTAAAAGAAAAATACGAGAAATAATTTAAAATAGAGGGAGAACATAATATATTTAAGATCACAAGATCCAAAGATATTTTGGTACATTACTTACATTTTTAATTTAAGACCATAAAATTTAAAAGTCTTTATTGCTTTTTAAGACATTGAGTCTAATCAAATTAAAATACATAAATTGAAACGGCAGAAGTATTTGGGGTAAATTTGCATCAATAGTTATTTATTATTTGTAAATAATTCAATGTTTATTAATAAAAATCCGTTGTGAATATTGAACTTCAATATTAGAACTACTAGTATATACTCCCTACTTGTCCCCTTAAAAATAATAAATAATGTGCATAATTTACCATGATACTCATATTAATTGATGCATATTTTTAATGGATTTGAGAAAATGATTTGAAATGAGTAATTAATATTGTGAGGTATAACATGAAAAAAGAAATTATCTTTTCTTGATATGCTAAAAGTGACCAGTAAAAGTGAAAATATATTTTTAGAATATTTAACAAGTAAAAGTAAACGGAGAGAGTAATATTTAAGTAAATAATTAATTTTTAATCCCCAAACTTCTAACTTTTTTTTTTAAAGAGAAAAAATTCCCAACTTTAAAATATCTACGTCTTCCTCAAATCCTCCTTAATTTCCCATCCTTTCCTCTCTTTTTCTTTTTTAAATTTATTTTCTACCTGAATTTCATTTCATCCCACACAAACCATTTTAAAATATCTCTACTCATCCTAAAATCCTAACCCACACAGGTAAAATTTAGCTCAACTTCATAACCAACTCTTAAACGCCTCGCTTGAAGATTCAGCAGAAAAAGCATTTTCTTTCCTCATGATTATCCAATTCCTTATGTAAGAATTGTTAAAAGGCATGCAAATTCATTGATTATTCTTATTCTTTTTTGTTTTTCAATCCATGGCTGTAATTGTTCTTAGCTCCTCAACAATTTGCTGCAATAATTTCAATTGTATATCTTTAACTGAGACTAGACAATTTACTACTACTACTACTACTACTACTACTAGTAGCAGTAGTAGTAGTACACTACGTTTATCAATTGGTTATAACGGGTCAGTTAGAGGAGGAACATGTTCAAGAATCTTGAATTTTCCCCCTTGTGGGTATATGATTAATTGCAAGAAAATTAGGAAAAAAAATGTGGGGTCTTCAAGATTTGTGATAAAAAGTTCAAAAAATGATGCTTTATTGGTTAATGTGAAGAAACTTAGAAATGGCATCTCTGCTGAGGAAGTATTGAGGGACTTGAAGTCGATTTCGGAACCGAATGAAGCTTTGTGTTTGTTTAAATCTGTAGGGGAAATGCCTAGGGTTGTGCATACTACAGAGACATGTAATTACATGTTGGAGTATTTGAGGGTTCATGAGAGAATTAGTGATATGGCTCAAGTGTTTGATTTGATGCAAAAACAGATAATATATAGGAGTTTGGATACTTATTTGATTATATTTAAGGGTCTGAATATTAGGGGAGGTATACGAGAAGCTCCATTTGCTCTCGAAAGGATGAGAAAGGCTGGGTTTGTGTTGAATGCCTACTCGTATAATGGATTGATACATTTGATCCTTCAAGCGGGGTTTTGGAAGGAAGGTTTAAAGGTTTATAGGAGGATGGTTTCAGAAGAGCATAAGCCGAGTCTTAAAACGTATTCTGCGTTAATGGTCGCGTGTGGTAAAAGAAGGGATACTGAGACGGTCATGAGATTGTTAAGCGAGATGGATGGTCTGGGATTAAGGCCGAATATTTATACTTTTACCATTTGCATTAGAGTGCTTGGAAGGGCCGGAAAAATTGACGATGCTTGTGCTATACTAAAGAGAATGGATGATGAAGGTTGTGCACCAGACGTTGTTACTTACACGGTTCTCATTGATGCTCTTTGCATTGCTGGCAAGCTGGATGTTGCTAAAGAAGTCTTTGTCAAGATGAAATCTGGGTGCCATAAACCTGATCGAGTAACTTACATCACTTTGCTCGACAGGTTTAGCGATCGTGGAGACTTGGACTCTGTAAGGGACTTCTTGAACAGGATGGAGACTGATGGCTATAAAGCGGATGTTGTTTCATTCACCATACTTGTTGATGCTTTGTGCAAAGTAGGAAAGGTCAATGAAGCATTTGCTACATTAGATGTAATGAGGGAAAAAGGGATTTTACCTAATCTTCATACTTATAATTCATTGATTAGGGGCCTGCTAAGAACTAACAGAGTCGATGAAGCATTGGAGCTGTTTGATAGTTTGGAACCTCTTGGAATTAAGCTTACAGCTTACACGTATATCCTATTTATCGACCATTATGGGAAGTCAGGCCAGCCTGATAAAGCACTTGAAACATTTGAGAAGATGAAAGTTCATGGAATTGTGCCTAACATTGTTGCTTGCAATGCATCCTTGTATAGTATAGCAGAAATGGGAAGGCTTGGAGAGGCGAAAAGTATATTTGATGGAATTAGAGAGAGTGGATATGTTCCGAATTCTATCACCTACAACATGATGATGAAATGCTATAGTAATGCAGGGAAAATTGATGAAGCTATTAAATTACTCTCTGAGATGATAGAAAGTGGCTGTGATCCTGATGTGATTGTAGTCAATTCACTGATTGACATACTTTATAAGGACGGTCGGGCTAGTGAGGCATGGGCAATGTTTTACCGAATGAAGGATATGAAACTGGCTCCTAGCGTTGTGACCTACAACACTCTACTGGCTGGATTAGGAAAAGAGGGAAAAATTCGAGAGGCCAATGAATTATTTGATAGCATGACTCTTCAGGGGTGTCCTCCAAACACAATCACTTACAATACACTCTTAGATAGTCTTTGCAAGAATGGCGAGGTTGATAAAGCCTTGACTCTGCTTTATCAAATGTCCGGACCAAATTGCTCTCCAGATGTTTTCACTTATAACACTGTCATTTTTGGGTTGGCTAAAGAAAAAAGGGTAACCGAAGCATTTTTGCAATACCATCAGATGAAGAAGAAAATATATCCGGACTGTGTAACTGTGTATGCTCTTCTTCCTACTCTTGTGAAAGATGGTTCAATTGAGGATGCTGTTAAGATTGTGGAGGGTTTTGTTAACCGGGGTTTGAATAGGTCAGAGAGATCCTTTTGGCTACACTTGATGGAAGGTGTTTTGGGTGAAGCCGAATTAGAGTATTCCATTTCTTTTGCAGAAAGACTGGCATCTAATCGTCTTTGCACAAATGACTTAATAATAATACCTGTTATTAGAGTTCTGTGCAAGCAGAAGAAAGCCCTTGATGCTCATGCACTTTTTGTTAAGTTCAAGAAGGAATTCGGAATTCGTCCAACACTAAGATCATATTATCCCTTAGTTGAAGGACTTCTGGATGTTCATCTTAAAGAATTCGCGTGGAATCTTTTCAAGGAGATGAAAGATGCTGGTTGTTCTCCAGATGCTTATACCTATAATTTATTTCTTGATGAACTTGGTAAGTCAGGGAAGGTTGATGAACTTTTTGAGCTGTACGAGGAAATGCTCCACAGAGGATGTAAGCCGATCACGATAACTTACAATATCCTCATTTCTGGTTTGGTGAAGTCTAATAAAGTAGAGAGAGCAATAGATTTGTACTATGATCTTGTAAGTCTAGGCATTACACCTACTCCTTGTACATATGGTCCTCTTATAGATGGGCTTTTGAAGGTTGAAAATTTCGACAAAGCAAAGGACTTCTTTGAGGAAATGGTGGACTATGGATGCAGACCTAATTGTGCTATCTACAATATTCTCATAAATGGGTTTGGGAAAGCAGGTGATCTTGAAGCCGCTTGTGACCTCTTTAACAGAATGAAGAAAGAAGGAGTTAGACCGGATTTAAAGACTTACACCATTCTTGTAGATTGCCTATGCACTGCAGGGAAGGTGGACGATGCTCTGCACTACTTTGAGGAACTGAAGTCAGCTGGCCTTGATCCTGATTTGATTGCTTACAACCTTATGATCAATGGAGTCGGGAAGTCTGGTAAAATGAAGGAAGCATTGCATCTTCTTGATGAGATGCAAAGCAAAGGAGTTACCCCCAACCTTTATACCTATAATTCCTTAATACTCAATCTTGGGATTGCTGGAATGTTGGAGGAGGCTGGAAAGATGTATGAAGAACTTCAGCGGCTGGGTCTTGAACCCAATGTTTTTACATATAATGCTCTTATCAGAGGGTACAGCAAGTCCGGTGATCCGGATGGTGCATATGCCGTTTATGAGAAGATGATGGTTGGGGGTTGTAGCCCAAATACTGGGACTTTTGCTCAGCTACCTAATTAAAGCCGGTCCTTTTAGGTTCTTCTTCCAAAGTGAAGCTTCTGAGATTGAGTTCCTAAACTCCGCCTCGGGCTGCTAAGGTATATACTCATTCCATCACTCCATGGAACGTACTGGGAATGTCAATTATTTCTGCGCTTGTTGAATTTTCAAAACATGCTTACCAAAAACGTTTTTCAAGATATAATTGCTATATTTTGTTTGTTCCTCAGATCATCGTGTACCCTGCTCTCCAATTTATCCCCGAAAAAATAAGAAAGAGAAAAATTGTTTGTTTCCTTTTCCATTCTCAGAACATCGATGCGTACAAGCTAGAAGTTATTTTCTTGGCAACAATGGTAGTTAGATTGGCTAAACTTATAACCTTAATTTCTTGGTTCTTTTCTGCAGGGGTTACGTCTGCTGAGCCGACGTTATTATTTGAAAAGAGAGGTAAGAGTTTATTCACTTGTTTGCAGCTCTTAGATGTGTGCCAGGTTTGTTAGGCTCTGTTGCGCACCTCAAAGGTTTCGGAATTCATTTGTAAGGCACTCTGTAAATTCCAAAATGTTGTCTATATAGTGTTAATATTTGATTGTTGTAGGTTCATCCCTGTGCATCTTGTAAGAATAGTCAACAGTCTTAGCAATAACTATAGCATATCTCTTATGCTTGATTAGAATACATGGTTCCAAACTGTAGATAACCAACCAATGTGGAGGGAAAACTCTTACTGAAGTTTTGATTTATTCTTCGATTTAAAATGTTTTTCTTGTCAAGAAATGGAGATCACCTTACATTGTATTATTGTGTTTTAAAGTGTACCAACTGTTGTTCCAATAATCTCTTATGATCAATTAAGTTCAGTTTTTAGATTCGTATAAGCTTTATTGTAAATCCATTTTTGTTTTCCTTATCGCTTCTGCATTTACAGCTTTCTTGAGCCTTCAACATTTCCTTTTGGTATTTGACTGTTGCTTTCCTTAGTCGAACCTCCAGAAGTGAAAAGTATCCATTTCTGAACTCTGAAGACATAGTCTATCTCTTGGCTAAAATCGTTTGAAATGGAGATAAAGAAACATTACCACTGTATCTACTATAAAAACAGTATTTGCTCTTGGATTACAAAAGGCAAATAGTTAATAGGAAGAATGGTGCATAACTAGCACCCCAGTGAGCACAATGCTTATTATGTGGGTTAGACTATTGTTGTCAAACGGCACGGCCCGGTTCCGGCCCGGTAGTAAGGGGCCAGGCAAGGCTGGGTTGGGAAGGGGACCGGACTGTGGCGGGTAGTTTTTTGGTACCGGTTAACCGGACCGGTACGACCCGTTCAATGGCTATTTTTTGATTTTTTTAATCTTATTTTATAAAGTTGACGATTGTTATGCAATTTTTTTTTTAAAAAGCCCGACCCATTAGACCCGGAACCGTTCCGGTTACATTTTGCACCGGGGAAGCCCGGAACAGGTAAACCTGGTGAAAAATAACCGGAACCGGCCTGGTAACGAAACTGGTCGGTCCCATTTTCCTCAACCCCTAACCGGTCCGGCCCCTTAACACCTATAGGTTAGACACACGTCATGTTTTTTGAACTCATGTTAAGGGAATTCAACAATTTATGTATGATAAATTTTTTTTAATTTTTTCGGCAAGGAATTCAATTGACGAGTCCGGAACCTAAATGTGGTCTATTTGGACTCAAATGACCGAAATGAGTGAAAGAAAATATTGTGACCAAACTACATATAACGCCCTTTTAAAGGGCGTTATACCTTAACGTCTGTTTTGAACGTTAAGGTATAGCGCCTTTAAAAGGGCGTTATACATATGGCGCCTTTTATAACGACGCTATGTTTGAATTTGACAAGACTGGCAGGTATAGCGCCTTTACAAACGACAACAACATACCCAGTAAAATTTTACTAGTGGGGTCTGGGGAGAGTAGAGTGTACGCAGACCTTACCCCTACCCCGAAAAGAGTAGAGAGGCTGTTTTCGGGAGACTCTATTGCAAAAGAAAGGGCCCGCTGATAGAGCTGGGCGGGGAGGCGATACTTGTTATCAGGTCGGCTCAACAATAGAGAAAATAATATCAGAAAAGAAACAAAAGAAAAGGCATGTAACAACAAAAGATGCCAGAAAGAAAATAGCAACAACGAATAAGTGAAAGGACAATAACACAAAACTATGCAAAACAACAATGTGAACACAACATAGACCGCTAACAAACCTAAACAAAACTCTATCAGACTACCCAAAGAAGGAAGAACTCTCGACTACCCCCTAGCCTACCACCCTAATGCTCGACCTCCACATGTTCCTATCAAGAGCCATGTCCTTGGAAATCTGAAGCCGCGCCATGTCCTGACTGATCACCTCGCCTCAATACTTCTTAGGTCGCCCTCTGCCTCTCCTCGTACCTGCCAAAGTCAACCGCTCACACCTCCTAACCGGTGCATCTAGGCTTCTCCTCCGCACGTGTCCGAACCATCTAAGCCGCGCTTCCCGCATCTTGTCGTCCACGGGAGCCACGCCCACCCTCTCCCGAATATCTTCATTCCTAATCTTATCCAGCCTAGTGTGTCCACACATCCATCTCAACATCCTCATTTCTGCTACTTTCATCTTCTGAATATGTGAATTCTTGACTGGCCAACACTCAACTCCATACAACATGGCCGGTCTAACCACCGCTCTATAGAATTTACCTTTGAGTTTCGGTGGCACATTCTTGTCACACAGGACTCTAGACGCTAACCTCCATTTCATCCCCCCACCCCCCACCCCAATATGGTGCGTAACATCCCCGTCGATCTTCCTATCTCCCTGGATAATTGACCCTAAGTACTTAAAACTTCCTCTCTTGAGGATGACTGTGAGTCAAGCCTGACTTCCACATCCGCTTCCCCCGTCATGTCGCTGAACTTACATTCCACATATTTCGTCTTAGTTCTACTCAACTTGAAACATTTAGACTCCAGGGCCTGCCTCCATACCTCCAGTCTCCCATTAACGTCTCCTCGCGTCTCATCAATCAGAACTATATCATCAGTGAACAACATAAACCATGACACCTCTCCTTGGATATGGTGTGTCAGTGCGTCCATTGCCAGAGCAAATAGGAACGGGCTGAGCGCAGATCCTTGGTGTAACCCCATAACAACCGGAAAAGGCTCTGAGTCACCTCCCATAGTCCTAACCCAAGTCATAGCTCCATCATACATATCCTTTATCGCCCTAATGTAAGCTACCGGCACACCTTTCACCTCCAGACACCTCCAAAGGACATCCCTAAGGACCTTGTCATACGCCTTCTCTAGGTCAATAAACACCATATGCCAATCCTTCTTCCTATCCCTGTGTAGTTCCACCAACCTCCTGATAAGGTGGATAGCTTCCGTAGTAGAACGACCCAGCATGAACCCGAACTGGTTTTCCGATATAGACACCGCCCTCCTTATCCTCCCTTCCACCACCCTCTCCCAAACTTTCATGGTATGACTTAGTAACTTGATACCCCTATAGTTGTTACAATTCTGGATATCCCCTTTGTTCTTGTACACCGGAACCATTGTACTCCACCGCCACTCATTATGCATCCTCTTTGTCCGGAAGATAACATTAAACAACTCAGTTAGCCACTCCAAGCCTGCTCTACCCGCATATCTCCAAAACTCTACTGGAATCTCGTCTGGTCCGGTCGCTTTTCCCCGACTCATCTTACCCATCGCACCCATGAACTCCTCAACCTTAATGCGCCTATAATACCTAAAGTCTCGGTGACTCTCGGAGTGCCCAAATTTCCCTAACACGATGTTTCCATCCCCCTATTCATTCAGAAGTTTATGAAAGTACGACTGCCATCTTTGCCTAATCTGGGCATCTTCCATCAATACTCGGTTGTCCTCGTCTTTGATGCACCTCACTTGATCCAGGTCGCGAGCCTTCTTCTCACTCGGTTTGGCCAACCGAAATAACTTCTTGTCTCCACCTTTGCCCCCAAGTTCCTCACCTTCTTCTCTCTCGGTTTGGCCAACCGAAATAACTTCTTGTCTCCACCTTTGCCCCCAAGTTCCTCATAAAACCGACCAAAAGCAGCAATCTTATCCTCTGTGACCGCTAATTTTGCCTCCTTCCTAGCCTCCTTATATATTTCTCTGTTCGCTCTCCTCTGATCCTCATCGGTTGCCTCTTTCTTGGCTTTCACTTTACCTTGGACCATGTCATTCCACCACCAGTCGCATCGGTACCCGCCAGAGTAACCTTTCGAAACTCCCGACACCTCTCTTGCTGCCTCCCTTATACAGTTCGCCGTCGCTATCCACATAGCGCTAGCGTCCCACCACTCTTCCAGGCACCCATATTCATCATCCTCCCCTCCAACTCTTGTGCATTATCCTTAGACAAAGCTCCTGATCCTCGACTAACGTTGTACAAACCTCTTCTTCCTCTTCATCAAGATACCGACATCCATCACCAGGAGCCTATGTTGAGTTGCGATGTTCTCACTCGGGATCACCTTGCAGTCCTCGCACAACCCCCTACCACACCTCCTGAGGAGGAGATAGTCAATCTGAGTCTTAGCCACCATACTCCAGAAAGTAACCAAATGTTCCTCCCTCTTCAGAAACATAGAGTTTACGATCACCAACTCAAAAGCTCTAGCAAAATCCAACTGTGAGGTACCACCCCCGTTCCTATCACCAAAGCCGAAGCCACCGTTCACCTCACCATAGCCACCAGCGGACGACCCAATATGGCCATTCAAAATCCCCTCCTATGAATAGCTTCTCCGTAGGCGGAATACCCCGCACCACCTCATCCAGCGCCTCTTAACCTCCTCGTCCAAGCATATTTGCGGCGCGTAAGCGCTAATGACATTCAGAGTGCTCCCTCCAACTACTACCTTAATCGCCATCAATCTGTTATTCACCCGTCTGACCTCTACCACCGACTCTCTAAGCTCCCTATCCACCAAAATGCCCACTCCATTCTTGCCCTTCACGACTCTGGAGAACCACAATTTATACCCGTCTACATTCCTCGCCTTCGATCCTAGCCACCTAGTCTCCTGCACACGCTCTATATTGACCCTCCTCTTCTGGAGAATCTTCGTCAGCTCTATAGACTTACCCGTCAACGTCCCTATATCCAATTCTCAACCTACAGGCTACCTTGTTCCCTTCACCCCCTTTGGGCTCCGTCCCACCCCCTGACTCTTGCCCTACCCCCTCCCTACCACCCGACCTCCCCGAGGACATGACCCTACTCTTCCATTACAAACCACAGTCTCTATGCCTACGACGGTCTAAAAATGAAAAGGAGAAAAAACACCACACAGAACAACAAATGGAGCAAATAGTAACTACAAGCCCACTAGACTGACTAGACTAGTACGATATACTACGGCAACAAAGTAATTAACACAGGAGATAGAGAAACAGGAGGCGGGAGGTACCAATTTCCGCGAATAGAACCTGGAACTCTCGACTTGGAATACTCCCGATGCTGCGGAACCCGGCGTATAGTTGCGGCTCTACTGCTTGTGTGTGTGCACCTCCCAAAAGTAATTCCTGCAAAACACGCAAACACCCACGGAACTAAGAGAATAGGGGGAGAAAAAAACCCAGGAATGAAAATCAATATCTTCTTCAAATTACCCTTAAAAGCCAAAAATCCCTTGTATATCTTTTGAGACCACTTTTAAAAGAAGAGAAAAATGCCCGAAAATGAAAACCAGTATCTTTTGAAAAATAATCCTTAAAAGCATAGAAAAATACCAAGAAAGAAAATCAATAATCGTTGACACTCTAAAAAAGATTCAAACTTTGTATAAACGGAAAGAAACATTTTTTTTTTTAAACAGTTTCGTCCAAACGTCAAAACGCAATCGAATAACTGATATGAATGGAGAAAACCTATGCAAGGCAATTGAGTGTTGGTTAACAAATGAAGTAGCATATGTAGCTTACTGGATTCTTTGTTACCAAGAATCCAATATGATGAAAAACAGTTGTACTAAAAAATATTTTGAAGATGGGTTATGCTCATGGGAGGGTGAATCTGAACAGAAAAAAAGGATAATGGAAGGGATCAAATTCAAAGGAAGTTAACAAAGGTAAAAGTTGAATACCTCCAGAATCCAGATACAAATATGGACCGAAGAGTAGATTTTTAGATGAAAAACTCCAAAAAAATTCAAGAAAATAAGATACAACAATGGCTGTTGTCACGACCCAAATTAACCCTCCGAAAGGTGTCGTGACGGCACCTAGTCTTTACGACTAGGTAAGCCTAATATTACGAAAAAACTTAAATAAATTCAAATGATAAAAGATAGAACAACATATTATAAATAACAGAAATAGTGTCGCTCGGCATATACAAAATAATCTCCCAAGACCCGGAATGTCGCTAAGTTACAAGCTTCTACAATCTATGTAGCTCTATACAAAAGTCTGAAGATAAATAAAGAAAGTCTCTAGGCGACGGAGTAGAAGGGGACTCCGAGGATCGACGCAAGCAGAAGTACCTTGAAGTCTCCTTGAATCAGCAACACGCACTAACCCCGAGGCTGATAGCTCGTACCTGGATCTGCACACGAAAAACATGTGCAGGAAAGGGTATGAGTACACCACAATAGTACCCAGTAAGTGCCAAACCTAACCTCGGTCGAGTAGTGACGAGGTCAGGTCAAGGCCCTACCGGAGTAAATATAATAAATTAAATAGTAAGATATATATATACACACACGTATATATATATATATATATATATATATATATATATATATATATATATATATATATATATATATATATATATATATATATATATATATATATATATATATATATATATATATATATATATATATATATATATATATATATATATATATATATATATATATATATATATATATATATATATATATATATATATATATATATATATATATATATATATATATATATATATATATATATATATATATATATATATATATATATATATATATATATATATATATATATATATATATATATATATATATATATATATATATATATATATATATATATATATATATATATATATATATATATATATATATATATATATATATATATATATATATATATATATATATATATATATATATATATATATATATATATATATATATATATATATATATATATATATATATATATATATATATATATATATATATATATATATATATATATATATATATATATATATATATATATATATATATATATATATATATATATATATATATATATATATATATATATATATATATATATATATATATATATATATATATATATATATATATATATATATATATATATATATATATATATATATATATATATATATATATATATATATATATATATATATATATATATATATATATATATATATATATATATATATATATATATATATATATATATATATATATATATATATATATATATATATATATATATATATATATATATATATATATATATATATATATATATATATATATATATATATATATATATATATATATATATATATATATATATATATATATATATATATATATATATATATATATATATATATATATATATATATATATATATATATATATATATATATATATATATATATATATATATATATATATATATATATATATATATATATATATATATATATATATATATATATATATATATATATATATATATATATATATATATATATATATATATATATATATATATATATATATATATATATATATATATATATATATATATATATATATATATATATATATATATATATATATATATATATATATATATATATATATATATATATATATATATATATATATATATATATATATATATATATATATATATATATATATATATATATATATATATATATATATATATATATATATATATATATATATATATATATATATATATATATATATATATATATATATATATATATATATATATATATATATATATATATATATATATATATATATATATATATATATATATATATATATATATATATATATATATATATATATATATATATATATATATATATATATATATATATATATATATATATATATATATATATATATATATATATATATATATATATATATATATATATATATATATATATATATATATATATATATATATATATATATATATATATATATATATATATATATATATATATATATATATATATATATATATATATATATATATATATATATATATATATATATATATATATATATACACGTATAAATTTACAGTAACGATTAAAGAAATTCACAAAATTTACAGTTATGGGAGCCCTCGGCTCAGAACAAGGTAAACACAATAGGGAATCTCCTGGGATACCGTCCTGTAGTTCCGAATGATTATGCAGTACATGGGGATCTCCCGGAATACGTTTGTAGTCCCAAATGTAAATATGTAGTGTTGGGGGATCTCCCGGAATGCGTCCGTAGTCCCAAAATAAATATGCAAGGCAGGGGGTTCTCCCGGAATACGTCCGTAGTCCCAAAGTAAATATGCATTGCTGGGGGATCTCCCGGAATACATCCGTAATCCCAATGTAAAATATGCAGCGCAAGATAAAATGACAGGTATGACATCGAGTTATATAGTTTAGACTAAACACATATAAGAGGAAATAGGGATCGAGCTAAGCATGTCACACAGAATTTCAAATAGATAGTTAAAACACGTAAGCATGCTTCCCTAATCTAAACTAAGCAATTAAACATAATAGTACAGTTTAATAAGGGAAAAACAGTTTATGAATTAAAAGGAAAAACATTATTTTTGCAATAATAGCCCGTGTACGTACTCGTCACCTCATGTACACGGCGCCCACACATCAATTAATATCAAACATCCAAAGGGAAAGTCCCCAACACAAGGTTAGGCAAGTCATTTACCTCGAACTGCTCAAGTCAACTCAATAACACGCTCTTGCCACGAGTATCCAACTCCGAATGGCTCAAATCTAATCAAATCAATTGCATAATGTAAATAATACTACAAGTAACTACTTTAGCAAATGAATTCGAAGCTAAGGAATGAAAATAGGAAAAACGCCCAAAAAGCCTCTCCGGGACCACGACTATGGAATCGGGTAAAAATTATCAATTTAGAACACCCATTCACTCACGAGTTCACTCGTCCAAAAATTATCCCATTCCGACGCCTAGAACTCGATCAAAACCCAAAAATTCAATTGGGGAATTGTTCCCCCAAACTCCCACTTTTTTACTCAATTTCCTTGATTAAATGAAAAAAATTGCTATAGATTAATGAAATAAACACGAATTAGAGTTAAGAATTGTTACCCACTGATTTCCTCTTCAAAACCCTTGCAAAATCGCTTTCTCCCGAGCTAAAATTCAAATTGGTGAAAAATGAGGAATAAACCCTCGAATCTGCCTCTTCAACCCACCGATTTTCGCACATGCGGACCTAGGACCGCACCTGTGATCCCGCACCTGCGGACAAACCCATAGTAGGTGCGAAGTCCACTTACTTGGGCTGGGTCCGCACCTGTGACCCCTAGGCCGCATCTGCGATTCCGCTTCTGCGGATAACCAGCCGCACCTGCGATCCCAGCTTGCCAAGCCCATTACCGCATCTGCGAGCTTCCCATGCGCACCTGCGAGTCCACACCTGCGGCCTCCCATCCGCAGGTGCGAAACACCAGAACTAGCAATGGCACCAGATTTCCTAAGTCCAATTTCCTTCCATTAAGCATCTGAAACACACCCGAGTCCCCCGGGACCTCAATCAAACCTACCAACCAATCCTATAACTATACCAACTTAGTCGAGCCTTCAAACTACATCGAACAACACCAAAAAAATGAATTGAGCACAGATTCAAGCCTAAGAACTTAGAATTTTCCAAATTTCCACAAACGATGCCGAAACACATCAAACCTAGTCTGAATGACCTCAAATTTTACACACAGGTCACAAATGACACTACGAACCTAAAACCACTTCCAGAATTCCATTACGAGCTCGATATCAAAATTTTCACTATTGGCCGAAGTCGCGAAAAATTCAACTTTCGTCAATTCAAGCCTAAATCTATTATAGAGCTCCAAAACACATTCCGGACGCGCCCCTAAGCTCGAAATCACTCAACGGAGCTAACGGAGTCGACAAAATTCCATAAAGAATCTTTCTTCAAACAATTCCGACTACGGTCTAAATTTTTAAGACTTAAGCTCACATCTAGGGATTAAGTATCCCAAAACTCTCCGAATTCCACAACCAAACACTCCGGCAAAATCCAAAAGCATAAACAAATGTGGGGAAAGCAATTATTAGGGGATCGGGGCTCTAACTCTCAAAACGATCGTCCGGGTCGTTACAACTTTTAATATGAAAGAGACCCTGATACCGAAATGTTGATAAAATATAAAAAGTGACTATTAAAGACACCGGAAGACTTAGAAATTTTTCTTGGTGCAACCGATAAGGCGTTGATTCTAGGGGTGGGCATAAAATTCGGAAAACCGAATTCCGAACCGAACCGAATTAATTCGGTATTTCGGGTTCGGTTATTTCGGTATTTCGGTCTAATTCGGTATTAATTTTTTGGTATTTCGGTATTTCGGTTCGGTTCTCGGTATTAAAATTTTAAAAATTCGGTATACCGAAATACCGAATATACCAAAATTTTAAGTATATTTTTCTTTTGGACCCTACCTATACCCAATTACCCAGCCCCAGCCGGCCAGCCTAATGCCCCAATGTAATCTGCCCGGCCCCAGCCCCCAAGCCCAAGCCCAAGCCCAACTCTACAGAGTTAGGTTTAGGGAAATTTAGTTTCATTATCACTTCTCACTTCTCAGGCTCAGCTCACGCCTCAGTCCTCACTCCTCACTGCCTCATTCTCAGGCGCATCCACTCTTCAGTCTTCACTCTTCTTCTTCACGATTTCGTCGGTTCACCCACGTCGGTCGCTGCAATTCGTCTTCTTCAAGACTTCACCCACACCGGCCAAACCACCAGAGAACACAAAAAGTAAGTAAAATTGTAAGCTCTCAAAAACATTGCAAAATCATTTTCTCCCTTTAAGATTATTGCAAAATCGTAAGCTCTAAGTATCCTGTGGTAGCCAAAGTTTACTTTTTCTCGACAAAATTATTTACAATTTTTTTTAATCCTTCTACGCTTTTCCAATGCAATAAAGAATAAATTGGTTAATATGTATGTTTCGAATCTCTGAAGCTTTGTGGCATAAAGTTGTAAAAAAGTTTCTAATTTTTGTATATTAGTGACAGTTAAAACTTAAAAGTTTCAGAGATTCGAAACAGTGAACTTTGCATTATCCTCATCTTTCATCATAATCTTTTTATCACATTTATTTATGGATTAATTTTGTGTTTATCAATATCATGCCATCTCAATCTTCTAATTCCCCTTTTCTTTCTTTGTGTAAATACAATTTTTACCATTTTTAATTTTATTTTTGCTTGTTTGGTTTTTGTCATTTGGTGTGAAAATGCAACCGTGTTGGTGATTCCGAGTTCCGACTCCTCTCTCCTCACTCCTCACTCAATCGTTGGATTATTTCGAAGCTCAACTCCGTCCAGGTTCATATGAATTTTCTATGATCTTTAGTTTGTGATTGTTTGAGATTTCTTTTTATATTTTGTGAATTCTGCTTGATTTTGAAGAATTTGAGAAAGAATTTTTTAATTTTGGATAAAAAGGGATCTCAAAAGCAGCGACTAAGTCTAAACAGAAGAATTTCTGATTTCTGTCACTAAGAACTCCAACAGTTACTTTAATTTCATGCATCGAAATTTAGTATTCACACTGTATTTAGTGATAGTTTTTCTTTTATAATTGAATGGTGATGGTATTTTTCTTATATCAATATTTGTGGATTAAATTCTAAGTTGGTTATCAGCGAGAAGAATAAAGCTATAGGCTATAGCAATAAATTTAGGATCACACAATCTTATACTATCTCTATTTGTATAGATGACAGATGAAAGTTTAAACAGTGTTGCCGGTTCAAGTGAAAGCTTACCTATTACTCAAGATAGAAACGCCAACACCATTGATACTCAAGATTCTAAGCAAATAAAGGCCATGCAACTTAGATCCAAGTATTTGTATCATTTTGATAAAGTATAGGTAAATGGGGTTGGTAAAGCAGTGTGTAAATATTGTAAGCAAGCTTTGGCTGCTTACTTGTCTAAGAATGGAACAAGCGGGTTGAAAAATCATTTGAACAGATGCAAACAATACCCACCTAACATCAATAAAGATAAAAATCAACCAAAGATAAATTTTCAATCTTACCAAGGTGATGAAGGATCACTTTGGAAATTTGAGCAAGAAGTGGTTAGGAGAGCCTTAATTGAGATGATAGTTATTGATGAACTACCATTTAGCTTTGTAGAAAATGAAGGCTTTATAAAGTTTATGAGAAAAGCTCAACCACAATTTCGTATTCCTTCTCGTAGAACAATAACAAGGGATTGTTATGAAGTTTACGGTGAATTGAAGCATAATCTGAGAATGTCTTTTAGAGAAGCACAACCAAAAATTTGCCTCACTACAGACACATGGACTTCAATACAAAGAATAAATTATATGTGTTTGACAGCCCACTTCATTGATAGGGATTGTAATTTTCATAAAATAATACTAAGTTTTTGTCCGATCAGTAGTCATAAGGGTGAAGAGATGGTTAATGTTATTTCAAATTATTTGCTTGAATGTAAATTAGACAAGGTATTCACTATTACTGTGGAAAATGCTTCTTCAAATGATGTCACGGTAAAAGAATTATCTAAAAATTTAGATATGTGGAAAACTAATATGATGGGTGGTAAACATCTTCGTGTGAGATGCATGGCTCATATATTAAATCTAATTGTGCAAGATGGTTTGAAAGAAATTGATGCTTCTGTCGCACGTGTTAGAAATATTGTGAGGTATGTGAGAGCTTCTCCTGCAAGGACCTTAAAGTTTAAACAGTGTTGTGCACATGTAAAGGTAGAATGTACCAAAACTTTGTGCTTGGATGTTCCTACTAGGTGGAATTCCACCTATTTGATGTTGGATACGGCACAAAACTTTGAAAAGGCCTTTGACAAGTTTCATCTTTTTGATGATGGATTTTCTATTTATCAATGTTCTAGTGAAGATGGTAGTAGTGCAGGTCCTCTTGAATCTGAGGATTGGGTGAATGTGAGAAATGTGATACAGTTTCTTGCAAGATTTCACGAGCTCACCAAAAAAGTTTCAGGTTCACGTTATGTCACTTGTAATGCTCATTTTGAGGATGTATCTGAACTTTATTGTCATTTGAAAATGTGTTTAGTTAGTGAGGATGA
>ML433366.1:0-29277 GCA_005239525.1 Nicotiana knightiana
CCAGATTTATATTTGCAACGCCCGTTTAGTCTTTATAGAAGACATAGTTGAGCGTGATCAAGCCACGAGAAGACTCAAGGAAAGCTTGAGAGAATTCCCAGCCACGACATGGAATGATGTCTGTAACAGGTACAACACCAAGCTACGAATAGAAGAAGACACCATTGCTCCATCAAAAGCTAAAGATCGAGCCAGTTCTAGACGCTCCGAACCAGAAAAGAGAACAGGTACGATCCATATGTGGGACCTTTAGGACGAGAAACTCGTTCCAGGTTTGAAAACACATGGTCGAAATATAGACCGTCAAATAGAGATACGAACTCATCCTCCTCAAGATCTAGAAAAGATCGGGTGGAACAAAACAGAGGTAATGCAAGAGTCGGAGACTACAACTTCAATGTAAGTACTTCTGAATTAATTACCGTACTGAGAAACATGGGTGATAAAGTTCGATGGCCCAAAGAAATGAGATCAAATCCAAACAGAAGGAATCCAGACTTCTGGTGTGAATTCCATAACGATCATGGACACAGAACATTAGTGAAAAAGGCAAACAGACATATATGAAGAACATTAAAGAGCCCCCAAAACCACCATCTCCAAATAGAACAGTAAATGTGATACACGGAGGAGAGGAGGTGAATGGAGTAGTCTGCAAAAGAACAACAAAATTAACAATTACACACGGGAAGCGGATTCGTGAAGACATGGAAGCAGACAATATTATGTTCGACAATGCAGATGGAAACAAATTGATGCTTCCTCATAACGACACTCTGGAAATATCTATACTCATACATGAAACTAATGTAAAAAAAGTGTTGATTGATCCAGGTAGCTCAGTCAACATCATTTTGTTGAGAGTTGTGGAAGAAATACTAATGGAGGATCGAGTAATCCCAAAAGCACGAGCCTTATCTGGGTTTGACAACTCTACGGTCATAACAAAAGGAGAAATTGAGCTTAGTACCTATGCAGAAGGAGTAATCAAAAATACAAAATTTAAAGTCATTGACACCGATATGGTTTACAACGTAATAATGGGGAGACCATGGATCCATGAAATGGAAGCAATACCATCTACTTTACACCAGGAAATAAAATTCCCTTTCAAATGGGGAATTCAACAGATTCGAGGCGATCATCAGACCTCAAGGAATATAAATTCAGTAGTACACTCAAACAAAAAAGAGGTAGCGGAAGAGTCAAAAGACTAGGAAATCGCCCAATTAGGTACGGAAGAAGAAATTGGAACCCAAATAGG
The DNA here is from genome assembly GCA_005239525.1 of Nicotiana knightiana. Lineage (NCBI taxonomy): Eukaryota > Viridiplantae > Streptophyta > Magnoliopsida > Solanales > Solanaceae > Nicotiana > Nicotiana knightiana. Next base: position 1,265 of record ML433366.1, read on the forward strand.
TACGGAAGAAGAAAGCCACAAGAAGGTGAACCAAATTACCACAAAGGCAACATCAACACATACAGACATGGATTACAGACCCGATGTCATCCAGGAGCCAGAAGAAGACAACAATACTAAAACAACTATTGAAGAGCTCAAAGATATCCCACTGTTCGAGCAGAAGCCTGAGCAAAAATTTCATATAGGCACGAGGCTAAGCCCCACAAGAAGAGATAAGTTAATTGAATATTTAAAAGTTAACTCAGATTGTTTCGCTTGGTCCCATTCAGATATGACAGGTATACCTCCGGAAGTGATGACTCATAAACTAAATGAAGATCCATCCTTCGTGCCTGTCAAGCAAAAGAAAAGAAAGAAAGGACCATTCAAGAACCAAGTGATCGATGAAGAGGTACAAAAAATCTTGAAAATTGGTTCAATACGCGAGGTAAAATATCCTAATTGGTTAGATAATACTGTAGTGGTACCCAAAAAGAATGGTAAATGGAGAATATGCGTAGATTACACAGATTTGAATAAAGCATGCCCCAAAGACTCCTTTCCATTACCACACATAGATCAAATGATTGATGTCACTGCAGGTCATGAATTGTTGAGCTTTCTAGATGCATATTCTGGTTATAATCAAATAAAAATGGATCCCTCAGACGAGGAAAAAACTTCCTTTATTACAAACAGGGGGACTTATTGTTACAAAGTCATGCCCTTTGGCCTGAAAAATGCTGAAGCCACGTATCAAAGGCTAGTGACCAAGTTGTTCCAGGAACATCTGGGGAAAATAATGGAAGTATACATTAATGACATGCTGGTAAAATCCACTCAAGAGGAAGATCATTTCCATCATCTTTCAATCACCTTCGAAATCCTGCGCAGGTATAACATGAAACTAAATCCAGAAAAAGCGCCTTTAGCGTTGAATCAGGTAAATTTTTGGGTTTCCTTGTATCAAATAGGGGTATAGAAGTAAACCCCGCTAAGATTAAAGCTATTGATGAAATACCTTATATACTTACGAGCAAAAAAGAAGTTCAACAACTAACAGGAAGAATTTCAGCCTGAGGAAGATTTATCTCTAGGTCTTCAGAGAAGAGTTTTAAATTCTTTTCATTTCTAAAAAAGCAGAATCATTTCGAATGGAATGAAGAATGTCAACAGGCTCTCAAAGATATGAAGGTCTATCTATCAAAACCCATGTTGCTGTCTAAACCAAAAGAGGGGGAGAGGTTGTATGTCTATCTTGCCGTAGTAGAAATTACCGTAAGTGCAGTACTGGTAAGAGAAGACAGAGGTAAATAATCTCCGATATATTATGTAACCAAGTCTTTATTAGATACTGAAACTAGATATCCTCATCTAGAAAAATTAGCCTTAGCTCTAACCATGGCAGCTAGAAAGTTGAGACCATACTTTTAGTGTCACCCAATCACTGTTGTGACCTCGTATCCACTAAGAAATATTTTGCATAAACAAGAGTTATTAGGGAGATTAGCTAAATGGGCAATAGAATTAAGCGAGCATGACATAATATATCAGCCTAGGACTGCAATAAAGTCTCAGATTTTAGCTGATTTCGTCACTAATTTTAATACCAGCATAATCCATGAAGTGGAAAAAGAGTTATAACTCTTCAACGGGGCTAATCCAGGAATTTGGACCTATTTACTGACGGCTCTCCTAACATAAAAGGAGCCAGGCTTGGGAATTGTTTTAATATCACCTGCGGGTGAAAAGATACGACAAGCCATTAAATGTTATCCCATAACTAACATGAAGCAGAGTGCAAAGCTGTCATTGCAGGGCTTGAACTGGCACGAGAACTCTCAATTGAGCAAATTGTGATCAAATGTGACTCTCAACTAGTGGTAAACCAAATGCAGGGTACTTATACCGCAGGAGAGGCTTGGATGCAACAATATCTGGAAAAGGCACGAGACCTAGCAAGAAAATTCCAGTCATGGAAAGTTATACAAATACCCATAGAGGAAAATGTAGAAGCGGATGCATTAGCTAACCTCGCAGCAGTTTCCGACGTAGCAAATAAAGACAATGCAATTATCATACACCTATTTCATTCAGCAATCGACTAGTACAAAAATGAGGTAACATTTAACAATTTAACTTGGGATTGGAGAAACAAAACTGTAAACCTTTTTCAGAATGACACCATGCCTGAAGATAGAAAAGCAGCTCAAGCACTTCACCGAAAAGCTGCGCGGTACTGCCTAGTTTGTGAAACTTTATACCATAAAATGTTTAGAGGTCCCCTAGAAAAGTGCCTTGGACCCAACCAAACGGAGTACGTGATGAAGGAAGTACATGGAGGACACTGCGGAAACCATGCAGGACCAAGATCCTTAGTCAAAACCCTAATAAGAGCAGAGTACTATTGGCCTAAAATGGAGGAAGATGCTGAGAGCTTCGTAGCTAAATACGACAAATGTCAGCGATATGCCAACAATATGCATCGGCCATCAAAATTACTCCACCCAGTGATGTCACCATGGCCATTCATGAAATGGGGCATGGATATAGTGGAACCCCTTCCCCCAGCTAAACGAAAGGCACAGCTCTTACTCGTATTAACTGATTCTTTCACAAAATGGGTGGAGGTAGACTCTTTTAAACAGGTGCGAGAGAAAGAAGTGAAAAGCTTCATATGGAAACAGATAATATGCTGCTTTGGAATACCAAAGGAGATCGTATGTGATAATGGCCCATAATTCATAGGCTCACAAATCACAGAATTCTTCGAAAGCTAGCAAATCAAGTGAATCACTTCATCACCATATCACCCTGTGGCTAATGGGTAATCCGAGTCAACAAACAAAGTCATTGTAAACAACTTAAAGAAATGGTTGGAAAAAGCCAAGGGAAACTGGCCTGACGAGCTACCGGCAGTATTATGGGCTTACAGAACTACTGCAAAAGTAGCCATAGGAGAAACTCCATTCGCACTTGTCTACGGTTCAGAAGAATTAATACTAGTGGAAATCGGCGAACCAAGCACGAGATTCACAATGGCAACGGAAGAAACAAACAACGACGAGTTAAGGACAAATCTAGATTAGCTCGACCAAAGAAGAGAAGTTACATTAATACGTATGGCAGCCCAAAAAAAATTATTGATCGATATTACAACAGAAAAGCTCACCTCAGATATTTCAAAATTGGGGACTTCGTTCTTAAAAAAGTATTCCAATCAACAAAAGAAGCTGGTGCAGGAAAGCTTAATCCAAACTAGGAAGGGCCCTACAAAGTCCGCGGCATTGGAAAAGGCACTTACGAGCTGGAAACTATGGATGGCAGAATCTTATCAACCAGTTGGAATTTTGTTCATGTGAAGAAGTATTACTTCTGAAGTAAAGAGAATACCCCCGGTCAGGTATCATTACGTTTGATTTTACCTTTTTACAGTTGAAGTTTTATTACCATTTTAGATGATAGGCAAAAAGCTAACCCATTACCAGATGATGATATTAGACCTACATAGACACGAGGAAGTAATTGAATTCACGGTCTAAGGTTACAACTTTCTGATGGACGTTTTTAAAAGGTTAAGCATTCATCATCTAAACTATATACCTTCGAGTCCAGTATGTTTTTCCTTTTCAGGAAAAGGAACACAAGGAAGGAATAGTCAAGTTCTCGAGATTTCATTCTTCAAAGCTCAAACACTTAGGGGACTATATAGTATGGAAGGCAAAGAAGAAGCAAATAATACTATCAATAAGTTAAAGCTCAAGCCTGAAGATCTATCTTCCCAACAAGTCAAGTACTATGAGCAAAATCAAAGGCCAAAGACAAAAAACACAAAGCCTGATTCAAAAACCTTCAAAAAATATATTCGTAAATGTAAATGAATGCTTAAGGGAAGAATATTAGATACAGATAAAAATGCACATCCTTGTACTTAGTCAAAAACTGTTGTAAATGAAAACACTTACGGATGAAGCAACATCCTTGTACTTATTCAAAAACTATTGTAAATAAAAACAATTACGGATGAGAAAAGCATCATCCTTGTATTTACTCAAAAATTATTGTAAACAGAATCAGTTACGGGTAAAAATTCGTACCCGTATATTTATTCAAAAAACTGTTATAAATGAAAACAGTTATACCCTTGTATTAATTCGAAAAATCTGTTACAAAAAAAAATAGTTCGAGTACAAGTTTATACCAAATTTGTTGTAAGAAAAACAGTTGCAAAGGAGTTATGGACGATACACAAACACATGTAAAATGTTGCGAAATTCGAAACAATACAAAGACTTTCTTAAAAACATTTTCAAAGAAGAACATGTAAAATTCCTATCTCTCTTTCGTACATTTACACCATTATGATGTTGAGACGTCTTCTTCATTAAGTGTCGATCAAAACAGGGCCCTCTTTATAAATCGTGCCTATTACAAAAAGGTACAAAAAATCTAAGCATTTTTTAAAATGCAAAGTTAAAAACTCAAGGTAAACCAAAAACCTCAAAAAGAAAGCATGCAAAGATTTAAGAGTGAAAACATAAACTCAAAGGAATCGAAAGTCATGCCGATATTACTATTGATATATAGTGGGGAAAAACTAAGTATTAACTTAGTCTAAGCCTACTTTGTTTATACAAAAGTTTCCCTTAAGTTGTTCGTTGGGGACTTACAAAGGACCGAACTTTAGCCCCAATGGGACCGGGGGGTAACAACTAATTGTTGCAAATAAAAAAAAAGAACCAAGTTCCTTAAAAATTTTCACTAGATGGGGGGTTATCTTCACTGGCAGGAGGAGCGGCTTGAGATGGAGAGACACGAGCACCAGGGACCTCAGCCTCAGGTGAAGAGGAATTCTGACTTTGCTGAGACTTCTCAATCGCCTCTCTGATTTTAGCAATTTCGGCTTCTAAGTCAAAACCCTCTTGGCCCATTTCTGTCAATGTGTTACGATGGGCATTCAAATAAGCCCAACTAACATTGACGATTGCTTTGTCTTCAAGAGCCTCATAGTCTTTCTCCCATTGTTTAGCTTCAACTCTTAGCTCATCTCTTTCAGCCACGACAGCATTATTAGAGGCCTGTAAAGGAGCGATGGATCTTTCCAGAAACTGGACCTTCTTTGAAGAGTTACAGAGGTCTTCTTAGGTCTGGGTGAGCAATTGAACAAGTTTGCCAGAGTACACTTCCTTTTTGTCTAACAAAGCCTTCAGGCTCCTAATATCCTCTGTGGCATGGGAAATCTGCTCCGCAAATGAAGACTCTAAGACTCTTTTGTCCTTACCTTCTTGGTTCGAAGACGCCTTCTCAACAGTCAGTTCTGCTGCCATAACCGTAACTTGCCGCTCCAAGGTACATTTTTCCTCCTCAATAGCCTCCATGTCAAGTTGTAAACTCTCGTACTGCTCCTTCCAATTATCAGCCTCAATATGGAAGTCATTTGCTGCTTGCTCCATTTGAACAATTTTCTTCATTAGCTCTATGCCTATAAGGTTGATCTACATAAAATGATAAATTAGATACACTAAGAATATATATAAGTACATATGGAGGAAAAGCAAGTTTTACCTCTAAGGACGAGTGCACAATCTCATTCATCCAAATCAGGGAGTTGTGGCTTTCCAGCTTAGACTTCTCAGTCAAACCTATCAATGGCTTTAACCATACATCAGCCTGGCCTGAGTTTTTCAAAAGGTTGCCCGCCGCAGGAACCTTTATTGTAACTTGCTTCACCCCCTGCTGGAAGACCCTACTTCAACAGTAGAAGGAACAAAAGAGGGGGCGGGCAAAGGAGCCACATATGGAGTAGGTTGAGGAGTAGCAACGGGAGCAAGAATGGCAACGGGAGCAGAGGCAGCAACAGGAGCAATAAACTAAAGTTTCTCACCAGCAGGAGGAGAGAAAACAGCAAGAGGAGCTTCATCAGAGATGGTACCAAAACCTTGTTGGAATAGGTTATCAACAGACTCACGAACAGGAGAGTGAGTTGCATCTTCAGGAGCGGAAAGTTCTGATTCAGGCACAAGAGGATAAACAACGGGTGCAGATTCATCATCAGAGACCACCCTCCTCCTACGTGATCTATGGACAAACGAACCCTCCTCTTCCTCTTCCTCCTCTAAGGTCCTGGACCCACTTGCTTTTCTTTTCGATGAGAAGGAACCAACAATGATCTCCTGGGCTTTAGCCAGAGACAGCCTTAAAGCGGACACAGCCGCAGCAGAAACTCCACGAGCAGGAAACCCTACCAAATAAAAGGGGCCAGATAAAGCTCAAAAAAGAGAAGAAGTAAAAACAAAAAACTTCACTTACCGTGGGTCTTCACCTTCCAACCAAACCTCAAAGAGAGGTACCTCCACGAACATTCTTCTAAAGGAGTGATTGACAAGAGTTTTTCTACCCAATCATGAAAATCGAGACATTTTTGACGGTTCCCATGGTTGCTGCAAAAGAAGAAGAAACAGTCATGGTACTGAAAGTTCATCAAAAGTGAAGAAAAGGAAAGTGAGCAAAACTGTACTCACGTCCAAAGTTCCACTTCTCATGGAAGGGGAGATTTTCTTCACCTACTAAACCTGCAGTAGGGACAACAACATACCAGACATACCACCCTCTATCTTTGTCATCATCTGGAGTAACTAACACCCTTTTACTCCTAGCCGCGAGAGTAAACACTCCTTGGCAGAACAACATCGTAGAATAGAGGTGAATAAGATGATGAAAAGTAAAGGGTACGGAAGCTAAATTGGCCAAATACCTTAGGCACGCGACTACTCGCCAAATAAGAGGACCGACTTGTCCCAGACAAACTTTGAATAATCGACAAAACTCAATGATAACAGGGTCGATGAGAGGCTTGAATCCTAATGTGAAGGGATAATTATAGAAATAAGAATATCAAATCTTGTAAGAGGTTATTCTTTGGTTATCGTTAGGAACAACAACAGGAAAATCAGGCTTCCAATAACAATCCCTGCATACAAGAGACACTAAGCCCTCTGTTATTTGGGTAGGATAAAGGTCAGCATTGTCATGTGATGACATTGAAGAAAGCTGATCACTCATGGCTTGACTATCCTTGGCCAAAGAAAACTCCATAGGAACAATCTCATCGACTCTCGGCTCACGAAGAGGTTCATTGTGTTCTCTACTCTTTGATGAAGATCTAGAAGCCCTAGCCCTCGAAGAAGACTAGAAGATGGCGGAGGAGAAGAAGAAGAAGAAGAAGAACTCCTGGAAAGAGTAGAATTTAAGCTCCTAATCCTACCGCACCTCCTACTCCATGTTGGAGCAGAAGAAGGAGTCAGTTCATCTACAATGATGACCTTTTTAGATTGCTGGTTTGAAGAAGACATATTTATGAAGGTGAAGAATTTACAAATAAAGAAATAAGGTTAGAAGTTTTCCGTGAAAGTAAAGAAAGGAAAAGGGGTATTTACACTCAAAGGCAACCGTCAAAAAATGGAAAAAATAGTGATGTGAAAGTCATAATTGAAGTTGTCACTTCGAGACTGATGCAGCCGCAAAAAGCCATAAAAGGCACTGAATAATTGTAGAACCACTCCGGGAAAACCATGTGACACGGGCATTAAATGGAAGTGAAAAGCAACGCATACATTCAAGAGACGGATGCAATGGAACGAATGAAGCGGTGGCAAAATGTTTCCGCCATAAATGAGTATCCACTTACCAAATATTAATCAATAAATAAATGGTAAGTGGGGGACTATCTTTATTGGTAAAAATGAGTTTCACGTGTGTAATACTTATGATGACTCAGCAATCTATGTGGAGTAATGACAACATGACAACTGGATGAGACTTTATGAAGAGGTATGGGATAAAGAGGAACAGAACAACATACCCACGGGGTAATCAAATACGGGAATCTCAACCTAATTAAGAAGGTGAAGAGACACAGTCAGAATGAATCAAGACGGAATAAAGGGCAGATTCGGGGATCTTCAATTAATGAGCCAAAACGTTACATAATCTTCATGCAACAGTTACGATTAATCATTGTAACGTTACATTAATGCCATTATTATCCATTATGCTCAATCACTGAAAAAGGTAGAAATTATATTAAGAAATTCCCTATAAAAGGGAGTAAAATATAACTTGTAAGGACACCTTCGAACCACTATTGAAATATACTTACTTTTTACGCATTTTTCTGCTTTCTATTTATGATTTTACTTACAATTATTAGCATATTCTTTGGTTATCAGAAACCCGTGTTCTTCTTAAAATAGCTCTGGCATAGAATATAGTTCTTTGGTTAAATAAGACGGCAGGGCAGTAGATGGTGACAATCTCATATTCTTGGCAGGCCGGCGAATTCTCCTCCCATCACCTCGGAGCATTTCATTTAGTTATTTATGGACAGGTATATCTCACCCTTTGAGAGGGAACAGCTGGGGTACCAGTTTAAGCAACTTGAGCAGGGTCAAATGTCAGTGACCGACTATGAAGCGAGGTTTTCAGAGTTGTCTCGTCATGCACTCATGATAGTTCCTCCTATTGCAGAGAGAGTGCAGAGATTTGTAGTAGGGTTGCACTCTGGTATTAGGGCCAACATGGCCCGAGAGGTGGAGATGGGGACTCCTTATCAGCTGGTAGTAGAGGTCGCTAGCAGGATTGAGGGCTATCGCATGAGGAGTAGGGAGCAGGTGCAGCAGGATAAGGGAGCTCAGTTTTCTGGAGATTTTAGAAGTGCTCCGGTTAGGGGCAGAGGTCAGTTTGGGAGGGGCCAGCCCAGCAGGCCCCCATATTCAGCAGCACCACCACCTCCTCGAGGTGCTCCAGTGAGGCCTTATTTCAGTGCGATGCCGGAGAGTTGTTATCAATCCACCAGCTATTCAGGTTCCTCTGGCGGGTATTCGGGTTATCAGGGTTCTTCCAGCGCCCATTTCAGTGCCATGACAAAGAGTTCATATCATCCCCCAACCATTCAGGGTTCCTCCGGTGGTTATTCCGGCTACCAGGGCCAGTCTCCAGGGCAGCAGTCTATGGTTTCGAAAGGTTGTTACGAGTGTGGGGATCCATGTCACATGAAGATATTTTGCCCCAGGCTTCGGGGCAAGGTAGTGCAGTAGGGCCATTAGCCTATGGTTTCAGCACCGGCGGTCCGGCCACCCAGAGGTAGAGGACAGGTTGGTAGGGGTCGTCCCAGAGGTGGAGGAAAGGCAGGGGGAGTGCAGTCATCTTCCGTTTAGTCAGGTAGAGGCCAGTCAGCCGGTGCTCCGGCCAGATTCTATGCTTTTCCGGCCATACCAGATGCATTGGCCTCAGATGTAGTTATCACAGGTATTATCTCCGTATGAGGTAGGGAGGCTTCAGTATTATTTGATCCAGGGTATACCTATTCATATGTATCATCTCTGTTTGCTCATTTCCTGGATGTTCCTCGTGAGTCTTTGGGTACTCCTGTTTATGTGTCTACTCATATGGGCGATTCTGTGGTTGTGGACCGGATCTATCGGTCTTGTGTGCTCGCATTCTATGGGTTAGAGACCAAGGCGGACCTCTTGTTACTTGATATGACCGACTTTGAGGTCATCCTGGGCATGGACTGGTTATATCACGCCATCTTAGACTGCCATGCCAAGACCGTTGCATTAGCCATGCCTGAGTTGCCGTGATTGGAGTGGAGAGGTTCCTTAGTTAGTGCAGCTAGTCGGGTTATTTCCTTTCTGAATGCTCGACGTATGATCGAGAAGGTTTGTTTGGCTTATCTCGCTTATGTGCGAGACACTGTCACAGAGTCTCCGACGATTGATTCAGTGCTAGTAGTCTGGGATTTTGCCGATGTGTTTCCTTCTGACCTCCCAAGCATGCCTCCAGAGCGTGATATCTGTTTCTATATTGACTTGACTCCAGGAATCCAGTCTATATCCATTCCACCGTACCGTATGGCTCCGAAAGAAATGAAACAATTGAAAGAACAGCTTAAGGAGTTTCTAGCTAAGGGGTTTATCAGACCAAGTGTATCGCCTTAGGGTGCTCCAGTGTTATTTGTAAAGAAGAATGATGGGATGTGTATTGACTACCGCCAGTTGAACAAATTTACCATAAAAAACAAGTACATGTTGCCACGCATCGATGATTTGTTTGACCAGTTGCAGGGTGCTTGGGTGTTTTCTAAGATCGATCTGAGATCGGGGTATTATCAGTTGAGGATTCGGGACTTAGATGTTCCAAAGACTGCCTTCCGTACCAGATATGGTGATTATGAGTTCCTGGTGATGTCATTTGGCTTGACTAATGCCCTAGCAGCGTTTATGGGTTTTATGAACAGGGTGTTCAGGCCTTATATTGAATCCTTTGACATTATCTTCATTGATGACATCTTGATCTACTCACGTAGCCTGGGGGAGCACGAGCAGCATTTGAGAGTAGTGCTCTAGGCCTTGCGAGAACAAAAGTATTATGCTAAGCGCTCCAAGTGTGAGTTTTGGTTAAATTCTGTAGCATTCTTGGGGCATGTAGTACCCGGAGAGGGTATCAAGGTGGATCCTAAGAAGATTGAAGCGGTACAGAGTTGGCCATGTCCCACTTCAGCGACCGAGATCAGAAGTTTGTTGGGATTGGCTGGTTATTATTGTCAGTTTGTAGAGGGTTTTTCATCCATTGCAGCCCCTCTGACTAGGTTGACCTAGAAGGGTGCCCCGTTCCGATGGTCCGACGAGTGCGAGGCGATCTTTCAGAAGCTGAAGTCAGCTTTGACCATATCACCAGCTCTAGTGTTGCCTTCCGGTTCAGGGAGGTATACAGTTTATTGCGACGCTTCACGCGTTGACTTAGAAAGTGTATTGATGCAGGAGGGGTGAGTTATTGCATATGCTTCGTGCCAGCTGAAGGTCATGAGAAGAACTACCTTGTGCACAATTTGGAGTTGGCAGCAATTGTTCATGCTCTTAAGATTTAGAGTCATTACTTGTATTGGGTGTCTTGTGAGGTCTATATAGACCACTGCAGTTTGCAGCACTTGTTCAAGCAGAGAGATCTTAATTTGAGGCAGTGTAGATGGCTTGAGTTGCTAAAAGACTATGACATCACTATTCTTTATCATCCGGGCAAGGCAAATGTGGTTGCAGATGCCTTAAGCAGGAAGGCAGAGAGTATGGGTAGCCTGGCATTCATTTCAGCAGAGGAGAGACCACTAGCTTTAGACATTCAATCCTTGGCTAATAGTCTTGTGAGGCTGGACATTTCAGAGCCCAGCCGAGTTCTTGCGTGTGTTGTTGCTCAGTCTTCATTATTGGGACAAATCAAGGTTCGGCAGTTCGATGATCCGCACCTTGGAAGTTCTTAGAGAGACGGTACTACAGGGTGGTGCCAAGGAGGTTTCTATTGGCGAGGATGGTGCTCTGCAACTTCAGGGTCGCCTATGTGTTCCTAATGTTGATGGCCTGACGGAGAGGATTCTAGAAGAGGCACACAGTTCACGGTATTCTATTCATCCAGGTGCTACAAAGATGTATCGTGACTTGAGGCAGCACTACTGGTGGCGGCGGATGAAGAAAGACATAGTGGAGTATGTGGCTAGATGTCTAAATTGCCAACAGGTTAAGTATGAGCACCAGAGGCCAGGAGGCCTACTGCAGTAGATGCCTATACCTGAGTGGAAATGGGAGCGCATCACTATGGACTTTGTAATTGGGTTGCTGCGGACCTTGCGGAAGTATAATGTGGTTTGGGTTATTGTAGACAGGTTGACCAAGTCGGCACACTTCATTCCAGTGGCCACTACTTATACTTCAGAGAGGTTGGCTCAGATCTACATTCGGGAGATAGTTCGGTTGCACGGCGTGCCCGTGTCCATCATATCAGATAGAGATCCTCAGTTCACCTCGTATTTCTTGAGAGCCGTACAGAGTGAGTTGGGCACCCGTGTAGAGCTCAGCACAGCATTTCACCCTCAGACCGATGGGCAATCAGAGCCGACAATTCAAATATTGAAAGACATACTCAGAGCATGTGTGATTGACTTTGGAGGGCAGTGGGGTAATTTCTTTCCCTTGGTCGAGTTTTCCCACATCAGTCCAGCATTGAGATGGCTCCATTTGAGGCTTTATATGATCGGGGGTGTCGTTCTGCCATCGGGTGGTTTGAGCCTGGCGAGGCTAAGTTATATAGTACAGATTTGGTAACGGATGCCTTGGAAAGTTCTCCCATCGGGTGGTTTGAGCCTGGCGATGCTAAGTTATATGGTACAGATTTGGTAACGGATGACTTGGAAAAGGTAAAGCTTATTCAGGAGAGACTTCGCACAGCACAGTCCAGACAGAAGAGTTACGCGGATCAGAAGGCGCGTAATGTTTTTGTATGGTCGGCGAGAAGTTTCTCTTGAAGGTCTCGCTGATAAAGGGTATTATGAGATTTGTAAATAAGGGCAAGCTAAGCCCGAGGTTTATAGGTATGTTTGAGGTGTTGAGGTGAGTTGGCGATGTTTCTTATGAACTCGCTTTACCTCCCAGCTTATCAGGAGTTCATCCCGCTTTTCATGTATCTATGCTCTGGAGGTACCACGCCGACTCATCTCATGTGTTAGACTTCATTTATATTCAACTAGACAGAGGTTGGGATATGAGGAGGAGCCAGTTGCCATTATTGACAGGCAGGGTTGCCAGTTGAGGTCTAAGAGGGCTTCCGTCGTGAAGGTCCAGTGGAGGGGCCAACCAGTCGAGTGGGCGACTTAGGAGTCCGAGAAGGACATGCGGAGTAGATATCCACACTTATTCAGCACCCAGGTATGATTCTAAGCTCGTTCGAGGACGAACATTTGTTTAAGAGGTGGAGAATATAACGACCCGATCGGTCGTTTTGCTTTCTAGAGCCTTGTGTTCCTAAATAAGACTTTCTGTACTTGCTTTTACTGGTTTATGACTTGCGGGGATGGTTGGTTCAGTATTTGGAAGATTTTGGGTTGGAATTGGAACACTTAGTTCTATAAGGTTGGCCTTGCAAGCCAAGTTTGACTTCGGTCAACATTTTAATAAACGACCTTGGAATCGGGATTTGATGATTCCAATAAGTTCGTATAATGATTTCGGCCTTGGGTGTATGTTCATAACGAGTTTTGGATGATCCGGGAGCGTTTCGGAGCCAAATAGTGAAAAATGATTCTTAAAGTTCAAAAATTGAGGTTTGGAACGTGTTTTACCGATATCGAGGTCCGAACGGAATTTCGAGATCGGGAATAAATCCGTAGTGTCTTTTATGACTTGCTCGCAAAATTTTGTGTCGTTTCGAGTAGTATAAGTACATTTCGGCGTGTTGGAAGTGAATTTAAGAACTTAAAGTTTATAAGTTGAATTTAGTTGGTTTTGGGGTATGATTCTTAGATTTAATAATGTTTCTGGCCTTTCGAGGGTTCGAGTGAGTCCGTTTTATGATTTAGAACTTGTTGGTAAGTTTGGAAGGGGCCTCAGGGGCCCCGAATGCCATCCGAATGTCGCGCGAGGCAAGTTCAAGCTCTAAAAGAGCTGCTGGTGCACTAGATCTGGTGCGACCGCACCTGCGATTGGCCAGCCGCAGGTGCGAGACCGCAGATGCGGTCGAAGCCTCGCAGATGCGGCCATCGAGAGGGTGCCCAGGATCCGCAGATGCGGTCCTTTCTTTGCAGAAGCGGAGCCGCAGGTGCGGGCCCCCATCCGTAGGTGCGATCCCAGCCAGTCCCCCCCTTTCCACAGATTCGGACGTTGGTCCGCAGAAGCGAGACCGCAGGTGCGGCCCACTCGCCGCAGGTGCAAAAGCACTGGAGCTAGTGAGGTCATTTTAAGGTCGAGACTTAGGCATATTTGAGGGCATTTATTACCACCTCGGGCGACTTAGGAGTTTCCAAAGCAGAGATTTTGACTTAGCACCTTGAGGTAATGTATTTCCTACTTAGTGTGAGTTTATTACTTAGTTTTGTGTAGATTAACGCACAAAGATTAGTGAAAATTATGGGTTTATAGTAAAACCTAGGGTTTTGATAAAAATAGGATTTAACCACGAAATGTTTTAGGGAATCTAGTAAAAATCATATATTATTGATCCTTTGGTTATGGGTAACAACTTCCCTTAAAAGTTTCCGGAATCCGAGCATGTGGGTCCGGGAGTGAATTTAAGGAATCTTGCAAACTAGGTTGGGTAACCATCTAAATAGGAAATTTGTGAACTTTTGAGCATGGATTGATTAATTTATGTAATGTTTGGTTAGTTTCGAGTTGTTTGGGTGACGAATTTGGAGATTCAGGCGCATTCTTGAATCGAGAAGTAGGCTTGATATGAGGTAAGTCTCCTTTTTAACCTCGTTAGAGGGAACCTTCCCCTAGGTGAAATAATTGATCATGTGAATAATTGTGGGGGACTACGTATGTAGTAGCTGACGAGGATTCGTGCGTAGTGACTATTCTTGCTATGTCCGGGTAGCTTAGGTTTACACCATGCCTTGCGAACATTGTTAATTGATTTACATGCGCTATCATCATTGAGTGAAAGTTTATATCAATATCTTAAGAATTTAAAGGTTTCAAGTAAATCATTAATTTGAAAAATGGATTGAGGAGAATGTGTTATGTTTATGTGAAACCTCTTCGCAATTATATTCCGCGAGCGGGGTGATTTCTTCCACTACCCTCATGGGAGCGGGCCGTTCTCTTCGGAAGGTTAATAGATTCATCTATGGTTCGCGTCGTTTGATCCTTCGGCAGTGCACATTTATATTTTTGTTGGATCGGGCCGTACGTCCTCGGCATATTATGCGCATGTTATTTGCTTGGTATTATCCTGTGATTGTTAAACTGTTAAAAGGCCCTGGAGAATAAATTAGTAACCTGTTTGATAGGAATTGAGACATAAATGTATTTGTGGAAAGACTTGTCATTTCTTGTCTTTATTGTTATTCATCTCTGATCTTCATGCTTAGCCTTATATCTAAATAAATTGTTTTAGCCCTAGTAAGTGTCAAGTCGACCTCTCGTCACTACTTCTTCGAGATTAGACTGGATACTTACTGGGTAGATAATGTTTATGTACTCATGCTACGCTTCTGTACTTAATTATACAGGTTCTGAGGCAGGTGCATCTAATTATAAGTCCGGAGCACGTTCTTGACTTCACGAGATCAAAGATTCCACGGTGAGCTGCTTCTCTTGATGTTGTTCAGCAGCACGTTGGAGTCTTTCCCTTTTGTTATTCTGTCTATATCCTCTCAGACAGTAGGATAAACGTATTCTTTTGGTTCTTCCTACTAGATGCATGAATACTTGTGACACCAGTCCTGGCACACACATTGGTAAACTATTCTTTTGGAAATGTAACTATTTAAATTTAACTTCTTGATCATTGCAATTAAATTTTCCTTGGATATTTTTTATTTTCTCATGCTTGTGACAAAAACTCAAATATTTTTAATAAAGTTTTATAAATTAAACTGAACTCACTAGACTAATTGTGTTGGCTTGCCTAACATCGGCGTTGGGCGCCATCGCGACCTAGATTAGGATTTGGGTTGTGACAGAATAGTTCCTGTAAATTGCATGTAACGACCCGACCAGTCGTTTCGAGAGTTGTAGCCCCCTCCCATTCTCTGCTCCTTTTTTACTCTACCATTGTTATATGACTTACCGGGTTGGTTGGTTCGGGTCCGGAGTGATTTCAGCGTGAATTGAGACACTTAGTCTTAGAATTGAAAGCTTAAGTTGGAAAAGTTGACCAGATGTCGACTTATGTGTAACCAACCTTGGATTAGAATTTTGACAGTTCCGTTAGCCCCATTGGGAGATTTTGGACTTAGGAGCATGTCCGGATTATGATTTGGAGGTCCGTAGTGGAATTAGGCTTGAAATGATGAAATTTGAGTTTTTGGGAAGTTTGACCGAGAGTGAACTTTTTTATATTGGGGTCGGACTGAAGTTGGAGTAGGTTCGCGGTGTCACTTGTGACTTGTATGCAAAATTTAAGGACAATCGGACGTGATTTGATAGGTTTTGGCGTCGTGTGTAGAATTTGGAAATTTCAAAGTTCATTAGGCTTGAATCCATGTGCAATTTCGTGTTTTTGATGTTGTTTGACGTGATTTGAGGGTTCGACTAAGTTTGTATCTTGTTTTAGTACTTGTTGGTATGTTTTCTTGAGGTCCCGGGGCCCTCGGGTTGATTTCGGGTGGCTAACAAATCGAAGTTGGATTTTGAAGGATTGTTGAAGTGTGATTCCTCCTGGTGTAATCGCACATGCGGATGGGGAACTGCAGGTGCGAGCCCGCAGAAGCGGGAAGAAAGATGCAGAAGCGGCCAAGGAAGTGAGGCAGTAGATGATCACAGGTGCGATGGATTTCCCGCACTTGCGTGACCGCATATTCAGAAGAAGGACTGCAGAAGCGGATTTGGCCGTGTAGTTGGTCTCTACAGAAGCAAATATTTGTCTCGTAGAAGCGAGTCCGCAGGAGCAGAAACTTGGACGCAGGTGTAGAGTTAGCCGCAGAAGCGGGCTCTGAGGCCCAACTACGAGGCTGTAGAAGCATCTAAGTTGCAGCAGGCACGGAAAACCTTGGCAGAACCTATACAAACGAAGGTTCCGATATTATTCCCATTTCTAACTTTTTGAGCTCGGATTTTGGAGGTTTTTGAGAGGGTTTTTGAGGATATTCTTGAGGTAAGCTTCTTGTGTCCATTATTCTCCAATAATTATGTTTCCCTACTGATTTACCACCTAGTTGGTGTATTTTTTAGGTGAAATTTAGGATTTGAGGCTAGGGATTTGGAGAGTTGATTTTGGGGGTTTGAGTGACGAAATGATGTCGGATTTCGATAAATTTGGTATGGTTAGACTCGTGAGTGAATGGGCATATGAATTTTGTGACTTTTGTCATATTTCGAGACGTGGGCCCGGGGCTGGCTTTTGACCAATTTCGGCTTATAATTTTGTATTTTTCTTGTGGAATTAATTCATTTGGCCCGTATTGATTGTATTGTACTGCTTGTGGCTAGATTCGGGACATTTGGAGGTCGACTTTCAAGGCAAAGGCATATTGGAATAGAGTCTTGGCTTGTATTGAGGTAAGTAACAGTTCTAAATCTGGTTCTGAGGGTATAAAACCCCGAATTAGGCATTATGTGATTGGTTTGGAGGTGACACTCATGCTAGGTGACGGACGTGTGGGCGTGCACTGTAGGAATTGTGACTTGGTCCATTCCGTGGAACTGTAAAGTTGAATAACTTGTTGTTATATACATATACATATATATATATATATATATATATATATATATATATATATATATATATATATATATATATATATATATATATCGGGTTGCACGCTGCGACGAGTCTTATGGATATTTATATATTACGGGATAGGGCTGCACGCTGCAGCGATATAGCGCTTGGGCTGAAGGAGCCCCTCCGGAGTCTGTACACCCCTAGTGAACGCAGATACCTATTGAGTGTGAGTATTGAGGGCTCATAGCCGAGAGCTATTAAGAAAAATTGAGTGATTGTTGCCCTGAGAGGCTGTATTTGCTTTCATTGTTGTTGCACATTGCTGCTATATGTCACTGTTTTTGAAACTTCTGGGAGATATTATATCCGGTTTTTACTTAAACTTGGAATGTATAAACTGATTTGACTTAAATTTCCGGATTGGAAAGCATGTCTACTTTCTTGTTCAGACTACTGCAAATGAACTATAACTATGTAGTTCATCACTATCTTTCAGCTCTTTATTTATTATTGTTACTTAATGAGTTGGTTGTACTCATACTACACCATGCACTTCGTGTGCAAATCCAGGTGTTTTTGGACACGGTGGGTGTTGATATTGTGCACAGTCAATCTTTGGGGATTACGAGGTAGTTGCCCGGCGTTCGCAGTCCTTGTTTCTCCTTCCTTGTCTTTTTCTTATTTGTATTTGATCTAGACTTTCGTAGACATTTCTTTTCTAGACTGATGATGTATAGATGCTCATGAGCTCAGTAACACCTGATTTAGGAGCTATTTTCCGCACTTTTGTTTGGGTTTTTACCATGTTTTATGAAAACTTTACTTATTTAAAATTTCTTGATTCATTTTCTGTTAAATGTTGGTAGTATTTTGGAAATGTCGGCTTGCCTAGTATCACGATAGGTGTCATCATGACAGGTTAGGATTTTGGGTCGTGACATTTCCTTAGTGGAAAAAGTTTTTCGAAATTAAAATTGATAAAATCTTATTTAAGATCAATAATGTCTCGGGAGAGACTGAATGGACTAGCTATATTATCAATTGAAAAAGAAATATTAGAAGAATAGATGATAAAACAATTTTTCATAACTTTGCATCTCAAAAAGTTTTTAAAATCTTATTTAAGATCAATAATGTCTCGGGAGAGACTGAATGGACTAGCTATATTATCAATTGAAAAAGAAATATTAGAAGAATAGATGATAAAACAATTTTTCATAACTTTGCATCTCAAAAAGTTTTTAAAATCTTATTTAAGATCAATAATGTCTCGGGAGAGACTGAATGGACTAGCTATATTATCAATTGAAAAAGAAATATTAGAAGAATAGATGATAAAACAATTTTTCATAACTTTGCATCTCAAAAAGTTTTTAAAATCTTATTTAAGATCAATAATGTCTCGGGAGAGACTGAATGGACTAGCTATATTATCAATTGAAAAAGAAATATTAGAAGAATAGATGATAAAACAATTTTTCATAACTTTGCATCTCAAAAAGTTTTTAAAATCTTATTTAAGATCAATAATGTCTCGGGAGAGACTGAATGGACTAGCTATATTATCAATTGAAAAAGAAATATTAGAAGAATAGATGATAAAACAATTTTTCATAACTTTGCATCTCAAAAAGTTTTTAAAATCTTATTTAAGATCAATAATGTCTCGGGAGAGACTGAATGGACTAGCTATATTATCAATTGAAAAAGAAATATTAGAAGAATAGATGATAAAACAATTTTTCATAACTTTGCATCTCAAAAAGTTTTTAAAATCTTATTTAAGATCAATAATGTCTCGGGAGAGACTGAATGGACTAGCTATATTATCAATTGAAAAAGAAATATTAGAAGAATAGATGATAAAACAATTTTTCATAACTTTGCATCTCAAAAAGTTTTTAAAATCTTATTTAAGATCAATAATGTCTCGGGAGAGACTGAATGGACTAGCTATATTATCAATTGAAAAAGAAATATTAGAAGAATAGATGATAAAACAATTTTTCATAACTTTGCATCTCAAAAAGTTTTTAAAATCTTATTTAAGATCAATAATGTCTCGGGAGAGACTGAATGGACTAGCTATATTATCAATTGAAAAAGAAATATTAGAAGAATAGATGATAAAACAATTTTTCATAACTTTGCATCTCAAAAAGTTTTTAAAATCTTATTTAAGATCAATAATGTCTCGGGAGAGACTGAATGGACTAGCTATATTATCAATTGAAAAAGAAATATTAGAAGAATAGATGATAAAACAATTTTTCATAACTTTGCATCTCAAAAAGTTTTTAAAATCTTATTTAAGATCAATAATGTCTCGGGAGAGACTGAATGGACTAGCTATATTATCAATTGAAAAAGAAATATTAGAAGAATAGATGATAAAACAATTTTTCATAACTTTGCATCTCAAAAAGTTTTTAAAATCTTATTTAAGATCAATAATGTCTCGGGAGAGACTGAATGGACTAGCTATATTATCAATTGAAAAAGAAATATTAGAAGAATAGATGATAAAACAATTTTTCATAACTTTGCATCTCAAAAAGTTTTTAAAATCTTATTTAAGATCAATANTAACTTGTCGTGATGGCACGTATTATGGTACCAGGCAAGCCAACATTTACGAATAACTCCAACACTTTTAACAAAATGGATTTAAAGCAGTTTAAATATCAACTTCTCATAAACAAGATAGAGAGATCTAAAACACAACGCGGAAAACTCCCAAATCGGGCCTATCACAAAGTACATGAGCATCTAAATATCACAAGTCTGGAATACACTGTCTATGATAGTCCGAAACTAAGGGAAGGAGAAATAAGGTCTGCCGGGCAACTACCTTGGAATCTCCCAAAAGATCAATTGTGCATAGGAATCAACACCCATCATGTCCGAAAATACCTGGATATGCACACGAAGTGCAGGATGTAGCGTGAGTAAAACTAACTCAGTAAGTAACAAGACTAAATAAAGAGCTGAAGATAGTGACGAGCTACATAGTTATAATTCAATTCCCGTAGTCTCAACATAGGAAAATAGACATGCTTTCATGTCCGGCGATTTAAGTCAAATCAGTTATACATGTCAAGTTCAAGAAAACATGATATAATATCTCTCAGATGTTTCAAAACAGTGATGTACGGCAACCGGCAGCAAAGTACAACAATGATGAAATGAAATGCATTCTCTTAGAGCAACAGTCACTCAGTCCTCCCATTCACTCCAACCTCACAATCACTCATTCATCACCATTACTCTTTCCTTTCAGTCGCTCAGCACTTGGCACCTGCACTCAGTAGGTACCTACACTCACTGGGGGTGTGTACAGACTCCGGAGGAGCTCCTTCAGCCCAAGCACTATATCAAGCCAATCATTACATAAATCAATGAAATATGTTGCGGCGTGCAGCCTGATCCCATAAATATCCTCACAATCAGGCCCCCTGCCTCACTCACTCATCAACCTCTCCAATCTCTCGGGCTCTCAGAAATCATGAAAATGAACCCAAACATCAATGATATGATGTATCAACAAGGAATAATAGAGACTGAGATATGATATGCAAGTAAAACTGATACTGAGTACAACATCAATTAACTGGTAATTCAACATGTAACACGGCCTCTGTGGATCCCAACAATACCAACAAATAGCCTAAACATAATTTCTAACATGATTTGCAATCGGATTTCTATAACACATGGAGAGCATATAGCCAGCAACAAGTTGTTCAACTTCACAGTTCCATGAAATAGACCAAGTCACAATTCCTATGGTGCACGCCCACACGCCCATTGATAAGTGGGGATTTTGACTACTTATTACCGACTTCTGGCTTTCGTTTTAGTCCAAAAGCGCTTAATTGTATTCCCAAAAACTGATAAAATATGTTTAATTGTAGAAATATTGAAAGATGAGCTCCCAAGATGAAATCCACTTCAAGAAGGAGTAACCTTAACATAAGGACAAAAACAACACAAAAGCTCAAAGTATGCACCGCAGAATACCATCTTCAGCCGCAGATAATGAAGCAATTCCATCAGAGAAGGTTACAAGGTGCGGACCACACATAAAATTGTACGGCCGCAGAAACTGTGTAAGGGAAAAAGTTCAGAGAACCTGCATCTCAAGTTCAACAAAAGTACGGACTGCACAATTATTGTGCGGCCATAACCACATTTTTGCGAACCGTAGAAGAGCAAGGTGCGGTCGCACACACATTTGTGCGGACCGTAGAAAGAGAGAAGTGTGCAGTTTAGAATTATGCGACCGCAGGTTTCCAATCCTGTTAGGCTGAAGCAAAGTGTGGACCGCACATGGAATTATGCGGCTGCAGAACCTCTGAAAGGGCATTTTTGTCCGAAAATTCCAGCCCTGTATAAATAAAAGAGTTTCACCTTTTTAGGTTAACTTTTGACATTAGCAGCCACACTAGATGGATTCTGTTTCTCTTTTTAGTAGTTTTTGTTATTTTGAGCCGCACTAGACGGATTCTTTTGCGAACGTGATGCCTTAGGTCCTGGTGGCCAGGCCTGCTTCACCCCTTCTACGAGAACGCGAGCTCCCTCTCGCGATCACGATGCCCAACAACCCCCAACCTTTGCGTACGCGACACCTCCTTCACGAACGCGAAGAACAACTCCCCGTCTACCTCCAGATTCCCTTCGTGAATGCAAGACCTTCCTCGCAAACGCAAGGAAACCAGTAACAGCAAACACCAGCAATCTTCAGCCAAAACGCCAAGTCAAAAAATGATCTGCTAACCATCTGAAACTCACCCGTGGCCCAGGACCTCAACCAAATATATCATCTAGTATTAAAATATCATATGAACTTAGTCGAACCCTTAAATCACCTCAAACAACATCAAAAACATGAATCACACATAGATTCAAGTCTAATGAACTTTGAAATTTTAATTTATACAAACGACGCCGAAACCTATTAAATCACATTCGATTAACCCCAAATTTTGCACACAAGTCACAAATGATACCATGGACCTACTCAAACTTTTGGAAATCGAAATCCAACCCCGATATCAAAAATCCAGGTCAAACTTCCCAAAAATCCAACTTTCGCCATTTCAGGCCTAATTCAACTAAAGACCTCCAAATCACAATCTGGATACGCCCCTAAGTCCAAAATCACCAACGAAGCTAACAAAACTATCAAAACTTTATTTTAGAGTCGTTTACACATAAGTCAACATGCGGTCAACCTTCTCAACTTAAGTTTTCCATTATGAGACTAAGTGTCTCAATTTATTCTGAAATCTCTCTTGACCCGAACCGACTACCCCCACAAGTCACATAACAGCTATAAAGTACAAAGTGAGCAGTAAATAGGGGAACAGGGCTAAAACTCTTAAAATAACCGGCCGGGTCGTTACAAATATTTGAGAATTTTTTTTAAGGCCTCTCACTAAAGTTTGCTTTAGGCCCCCAATAGTATTGAGCCGCCCCTACACTAGATGCTAATCTTTCACGTCGTGATCATTCGAATCATGTCGACGATGAAGCTTCTAGTAGTAGAGATGGAGATGATGTAGTACAAAGCACTCATTGAATGATGTTTGAAGTTTTTACTTGTGAAACGTTTTGTTGTTGGATTTTTTGAAACTCTATAATATTGTTAATATAGTTTTGATAGTTGTTATTGTTGTTGTTATTCGTTGAATGGAAACAATATAATGCTGCCATTATAGACTATTGGTTGTTGGCAGGTGGTGCGGTTATAAAATAACTGTATTATGCCAAAAAATTACCTATAAAACCGACCTCATACCGACCAAAGTCAGTCGGAATTATTTTTCTAGAAATTTAAAATTACCGACCGACTTTGGTCAGTATCATCAATAAAAAAATTTCGATTTCGAAATTAATGACCGAAATTGGTCGGAATTTTTGATTTTAAATTTAAAATATTTTAATAATATCCACCGATTTCTGTCAGAAATGTACAATTTTAAAAAAATAAATAATTAAAATTCCAATCGATATTGGTTGCTAATTTAAAAAATAATTAAAAATTATTTTCTAGAATATCTACTGAATTTGGCCGATATATTTAGTTTGTGGCAGATAATTTGGCCAAAGGTGTGTTGTTTACCGACCGACTTCGGTCGAAAATATTGACCGTCTGTGATCCCCAACTTTAGCGACCATTAGTTTTTCGACGAATTAAAGCCGATCAAAAATCGGTTGGCTTTTATTGAATTCCGATCGATTTCGGTCTGTATTTCTGAAAGCTTTTGATAGTAGTGCTGTCAGTTCTTCTTCGCACTATTAACTTTCCAAAATGTAACCAAATTTTTGCGTAAGCTAACGGCAGTGAATCCAAATTGCAAGGTCACTCCATTTTTCTTTTGTTTAGCAGCTCAAAAGCATTAAAATTTAATGATTGATGAAATAGACAAGCTTAATTTTTATTCACATAATAAATGTACAGCCTAAGATGCACACATTCAGTAAATATCATTGCCTCCACTGTCACATATGGGTTCTTAAAAAAAGCAAGTCAATATAAGTGTAGACATGTAATTTTTGATCCTCCACGTGATTTTACCCAGTATAGCGTTTAAATATTTAGTTTAGGTCTAATATTACTAATTTTACTAGTTTTGACTATTTTACTTTATATTAAACACAGAAAGATAAAAAAAAATTACAAAAAATATTTTCTTATAATATTTAGTAGTATATTTTAATTAATTAAGAGTAACTTTTATTTTTATAAATACACTATATCTTTTTTTTTGTAGTCTTAGCCAAAAACTAAAATCCATCAAGACCTAGACCCAACCCAATTTCTAAGCTCATTCCCTTTAGCCCAATACCCACTAACCTAATACACCCTATCTATACATAAGGACACAAGATCAGCCCCCAAAAAACACATCTAAAAAATCAGCTGAAAAACCTCCTAAAAACTAGCTCTAAGACCAGCAAAGACATGCTCTGTTTTCCAGTTAAAAGCTCAGCAAAATCACCATGAAAATAAGCAGTAAACCCAGATCCAAAATGTCCTGAAAGCTGTCAAAACAAGCTGAAGAAACGGCTAAAATCCAGCCCAGAAACTGTCCAAAAATAGCTGCAAAAATATCCTCAAAACCACCAATTTCCAGCCCCCAAAACAACCACCGAAACCTAGTAAAAGTAGGAGTTCTTTGCACAAAACAGCAGCTCCGAATGGCCCAACAATTGAGTTTTAACGGAGGATGTTTTCGAGGTTGCCGTTGAGGTATCGAGTCGCCGGTTCTGTTCGAATTTTTCCGGTGTGGTTGTGGCTATTGTTTAAGTCTGATTGCCGATCTGTTTTCAAGTTTTCTATGCGGTTGGAATTCCTTTCAAGTAAATATATATAGTTTCAATCCCTAAGGTTCATCTCCATTTCGTTTCTACTATTTTTTGAATAGCTTGAAATAAATGCATTTGTTGTTATTTTGCCTTATTAATTTTGTTTGATTATATTTTGAAACTGATTTCTATCTGTCACACCTCGTTTTTGCCACGCAACCCTATTACGAGGTTGAGTTAGAAGAGTTTTTCCAATTGAAGTGATGTTTCGAAAAATAATTATTTACTATTTGGAGTCGCCACTTGGAAATGAGTTTTAGTGTTCCAAGTCACCTTTTATTTGAATCCCCTTTCAAAAGGAAAATTTGACTCCTAATCTATGGTCCACGAAAACAGAAGACTGAGTAAAAAATTCTGTTAACCGAGGGGAAGGTGTAAGGCACCCCTCAAGTCCCGTGGTTCTAGCACGGTCGCTTTTATTGGCTATTGTAAATCTTAAATCACTTTTTGGTTATTCTTGTATTTTATTGAAATTTTTTTTCTTTTGCCTATTACCACTTAATTTGTATTATATTTTATTAATTGTGTTCACCAAGATGCAGAACGCACACAAGGTACTTCTTTAAAATTAAATGTTAAACTAAGATACAGAATGTACACATGGTTATAACATAATTATTTTAAATCTAAAGAAATCGAGACGCGGAATGCGCACATATAAATCCACGATTCGGAAATGAACACGTGGGCTAAGAAGGAGGCATTTGGATTCAACGATGATCTTTCTCCATAAACTAATGTCATAATGCTTTTTTCCAAAATTGTTACCTTCAAATATATGTATTCGTTCTTTCAATTATAACAAAGACAAACTAACCAATTCGACGATTTATTTGCGGAACAACCAATCGCCCACTAAATCTCTTAATAATAAATAAATTCCATTTTTTATTTCTTCAATGTTTCGGGCCTTGATTTCCGCCCAAACCTAATCAAATTACAGCAAAATGGTACTTACTAATTCAACAACCTAATTTACTACCCAAATAACATAAGAAATTGTAGATACCTTCATGAACCATCAACTGAAGGTAAGAGTTTTTCTAATCATTGACTTGTTCACACTTAAAGTAAATTACAATCGACTCTGACCATTAAAATTAATAAATACAATTGGAGCATCAAATCCTGTCTAACACACACAAATTTAAATACATAACAGAAGCATATTATGTGAAAAAAAAGATTCAGAATATTGTAACAAAGTTAAAATTAGAAAAGCCGACCTTCAATACAAAAGTGTGACCTTCTAGCTTTCGAAACACAATAACGAACTAAAACTCGGACCTCGAACAAGAGCCAATTGACCATGAACCCAACTACGACCACGAATCAGGATCCAGGCAAAGACTATACCGAACTCGACTATATTTGGACCTTTTCAGGTGTAAGAGGGTCGTTTCAATAGAGAGTTGTGGCTGGATTTCGAGCTGTTTTTGCAGTTTGTTTCACTGCTTCTTTTGGTCAGATATTTCAGCAGATTCGCAACTGATTTTGCTGCTCATTGACACTAGATTTTGGGTGGTGTTTCGCAGCTCTGTTGCTGCGTTTTCGGGCAGCTTTAAGCTTGTGCTTGGGAGCTGTTTTGGGATTGGTTTCAGAGATTCATGGCTAGGAATTTCATGATTTTTTTCTACTGGATGCTTGAAGAACAAGAGAAGAGCGTTTTTTTCCTCTTTCCTTTCCTTTTCTTTGCCTCTGATTTTTTTTTATCCCCTTCTTCAGATTCCTCTCCCCCTTAATATAGAGCATTTTCCACCATATATAGGACGTGTCTGCTTAAAAAGTGATGAGTGGAGGAGCAGGCAATAAGATGTGGGGCTGATTGTGGGTGTGCGTGCAACGTGTATGAGTGGCGTGAAGAATAGTGTGTGCAAGTGTCTAGTGTAGTGTTAAATTGGGGACGTTGAAGGTTGGGATTTATGTGAGGCTATTATGATGTTTACTCCTTTTGTCTCTTTTGAAAGTATTCATATTTTGTTGTTTTTGGTTTTCGTTAATTTTTTAGCCTTTTTTCTTCCCCTTTTTTTTTTCGAAAAGAACTTTTTACTAACCCCTTTTTTATTAAATGAAAGTAAAATACATAGCTATATATATATATATATATATTAACCAACTTACTCTTAGACTTAAAAACACTATATGTAAATAAAAAAACTCAATATTTACACTATAGTTTGAATTATGCAAATAAGATATAATAGTTTACTTATTAAAATTCTAATTAAAAGATACCTCATACATATATATATACACACACACATATTTGTGAATTATTTTTTGTAAATAGAAAAAAATAAAATATATACTTTAAGAATGTGAGTATTTTTTATTAATTAAATAGAATAAAATCTATTAAGAGTAAGATAAACTTTAAAACATCAATATTAGACCTAAAAAATATTTACACTAAAATAATATATAATTTGGATGTGGTAAAAAATTAGTTGTTCACAACATGCTCTTCTTTGCTTGGAAACACGAATAGTTTTCAGGCAAAGAAAAATGAACAAGGTGACTGATTTTTGACCTCACTATTATTTAACAAGGAAGAGAAGATAACAGAAGGAGGTGACCGAGCCTTAGTTTTAGGCCGCCTACATATCCCGGGTTATAAGGGAATCAGGTCACGTGTAGTTCAAGTGGAAGAAGAGTGATGGAGTATGCTTAGAGGGAGAGCCGAGTGAAGTTCCGTCGAGGTTCCCATCCGCAATTCCGACTATTACATCAAATGAAAAGAAAATTACATAATCTTGAAATCTAAGAGTTAGAAATTTCCTATCTAAATGCCTGCCGAAGCCTAGTCTTGATTCTCCTATTGACTCTGAAACTTTATGCTCTCAATGCAACAGATTGTGAAATATTATCGTAGGCTTGTTTCTTGATCAGATGATGGAAGGATGGATCTTGAAATTCTCTGTCTCAGCATACATTATGTCAAAGCTGGTTGCGGCTGGTATCAAGACCAAACATTCCATTTTGCACATCCAATCTATGATTCGCATAAAAACCTACAAGCCATCACAAACAAACAAAACGAACAAAATTTTCTGCCCCAGTTTGCACTAGGAAATTTTTGTGAGTTATTGAAAACACATTAAATTATGTTTGCTATTGCAGAACTAAGAATTGAAAAAGACACTTTTTTTTTAATAATAGGGGATGTCGTACCCAACATTAACAAGAATGCAGGCAACCAGGGGATGCAGTACCCTGTGTTGACAATAAAATGAGGCTCGTGGCTCTCTGAGATGCTACTGGGGAATGTTGTACCCTATGTTTGCAACAAAATGACACTCGTGGCGCTTTGAAATGCTACTAGGGAATGTCGTACCCTATGTTGGAAAAAAGTAATGCAACCAGGGGATGTAGTACCCTGTGTTTGCAATAAAATGAGGCTCGTGGCACTTTGAGATGCTACTAGGGAATGTCGTACCCTATATTAGCAA
>ML433367.1:0-12338 GCA_005239525.1 Nicotiana knightiana
TGATTCGCGAGCGGGGGAAGCTTTACGTCCATTCAGTGTCTAGATATTTCCTTATGACTCCAGTCAGTTGTCTTACCCTTGTGTGCGCTTGGGTTATTGGGTACTGTTTTCCATTGATATTGACTTGACAGATATTTGGGGGGGGAAAAGGAAAGTGTACATTGTTGCTCATTTTCAGTAATTTCCTGGTTTTCTGTATTTGATAGGTATCTGCTGTTTACTGCCTCACATGTGTACTGCATTCCGTATATCCTGTTTTACATTATTACTGTTGGGCTTTTGTGAGTGTCAGGTCGACCTCTCGTCACTACCTCTTCAAGGTTAGGCGGGATACTCACTGGGTACATATATATTTATGTACTCATGTTGCACTTCTGTACTTAATTGTACAGGTTCTGAGGCTGGTGTTTCTGGTTATCCGACCGGAGCTTGACTTATCTTCTGGACCGGACTCCACAGTGAGTTGCACCCCCCTGACGTTTCTCAGTTGTGCTATGGAGTTATCTTTTTGTTTATTTTTGTCTATTCCTCTCAGACAGCAATACAGTTTTGTATCATCTTTTTTATATTCTACTAGTTCACCTGTTGACTTGTGACACTAGTTCCTGACACGCACATAGTAGACTCTTATTTTAGGACTATATATATATTGGATCACGATTATTTTTGGCTGTATATATTTAAATTGGTAAATATTTTCGCTTTTATTTAAATGAGCTATGTTTAAAACTTTGGGAAATATGTGGGATTAGTATGTTAATAAGGAAAATCTCACTAGTAAACAATTGTTGGCTTGCCTGACTCCGGTGTTGGGCGCCATCACGACCCGTGTGAGATTTTGGATCGTGACAATTAGCTTATGTATTTGTTGGTTCATGTGTATTTGTTGAAGAACTAGTTTTGGTCCAAAGGGATATTAGAAGCTGGATTTGATTATGGAAGAGTTCTACTTAGATTAATAAGTTGAACTTAACTCATTTAATTGTACCGGTGTGTTTAGTTTACTATGAGAAAAATTACTTAAGAAAATAGGTCCAAGAAATGATTTAATAAATGGGACGTAGGTGTCTGTTTCAGAAATTAGAGTTGGGCATGATTTATGAGTGATTTGGCCTGCAAAGTTATTCCCCCCTCTTTCATGACGAAATATCAAAATTTTCTCTATAATTAAAGTAACATGATAATTTAATCACTTCTAATTAATTAAAACGCTAGAAAATTAGTAGGAGCGCTTTAACCTTTTTTTTTCTTCACGGATTCGCTTGTGTAGCATGATGCTAAACATTTAATAAATTAGCTTGCTAATATCATACCATATCCAATGGATTTAATTAATCTGTAGCTATAAACGCAGATTCACTTGCATAATGCGATAGTGGCATTTAATAATTTCCTAAAATCCAAGTGTAGTAATTTTTCCAAAAGTAATAACGTGCTAATTATCTTTTGGCATGAAGGCGGATTCTCTTGCGCAATGCTGTTATGACAAGATTAATAAATTTCATCTCAATCACGCATTCATTTGCGTAGTGTGGTTACGACATTTTATCATCCAAAATTTTCTTTAATAATTTTAAATAATCAAGCAATAAAATCCGACTTAGGAAAAACATGAAAACCATATAAAACACAGTTTGTCCAAAATTAATTCAAGCCAAGTTAAGTCAATAAGAAACCGTGCTAGAACCAACCACGGGACTCGGAAAATGCCTTACACCTTCTCCCCGGTCAACAGAATTCCTTACCCGAACTTTCTTTTCGCAGACCAAATAATAATATAGTCAAATATTCCTTTGAATAGTTATTCGAATGAAAGGTGACTTGGAAGACCCAAAATCATTTCCAAGTGGCGACTCTGAATAATAAAATCATCCCTATTTCAAAATTGTCACTTTAATTGGAAAAACTGTTTAACCCACAACGATCCACAACACACATATCTTATGGGATAGAAAAGGGGTGTGACATTGACTAATATTCGACCTTGTTCGAATTCGACCTCATTCGAATTCGACCTCGTCGAATCACTCAATCAAACATTCGACCTTTGTCTAATCACTCAAAGTCACACATTCGACCTCGCTCAAAGCAACAAACATTCGACCTTGTTCGAATTAACTGACGTTCGACCTCATTCGAACCAATGGAGTCTCATGGACTCTTACAAAAAAAGCATTCCAAGAAAAGCAAAAAAGGCCGAGAACATACAACAAAAATTCATTCCATTCCAAAGAAAATAAAATATCGTACAAAGGTCCAAAAAGATGCCCCCATAAAAAGAGAAAGAAAAAAAAACATTGTGACAAAAGCTAAGTACAAAAAGCATCACACTACACCATCTGCGCAATCTCCACCTTCATCGCCCGACCCAGCAGCACCACCGCAATCATCATCGCCACCGTTGTCACCGGGACCATAAACACCATCCCTACCTTCAGCACCTTCAACGTACCCATCATCATACCAAGCATCAGATGCAAGCCCATCCATATCCTCTTCATCTTCACTGGCCACCGGTGTGGCGGGGCCATAACTAAAGGCAAGCTGGGCATCACGCGCTTTAACACGAACATCTTTGAAGGCGGCTTCAGGAACCTGCCACACCAACATCAAGTTCCTATATCTGTCCCACTGAGCCTCGGCATGGATCCACATCTCGTATAAATGGCGAGGAACTTCGGGCGCAACAGAAGCATAAGAGGAGGAAGGCTGAGCCAACAACCGGGCCTTCTCGTCCTTGAGAGCAACAACTTGATCACTTAGGCTCGAAACATCTCTCTCGAGCTCGCCAATTCTCTCATCAAGTTGCGCCTCCCTTAGCGTGGATGTTTCCTCCTCAGTTGCACGCTTAGACCCGAGGACGCGGATAGAATCCTCCAATTCCACAACCCTCGCCAAAGCTGCTACCCGGGCCTCCTCGGTCCCTTATAACTCAGTCACCTTCTCCGTAAACTCAACACTCCGGCTAGAAACTCTAATTGCGCTTTGCTCAAGCTCTGCCCGCAGGGCCCCCACTTTCGCCTGAAGGTCGATACACTCAGCCACGACCCCCTTGCTCACCTCGAGCTCTTCTTCCTTGGCCTAAGCAACCCTTCAAGCTCGATGCATATGCCAATAAATCGCATCGGGTCCTCGTCCTTTCGACGCAACTCATCTCTAAGAGATTGGAAATTTCCACCTGCTCTAAGCTGTGCACGCATCTCACGGTACTTGTCACGATACCGGAGGTACTCCAAAACCATTTTCTGGAAAACAGCAGTCCGCTTTTCCTCCCGACGGGCACTCTCGATCTCCAAAATGGAAGTCTACAGAAAAAAGGGGAAAAAGGAAAAAGCCAAAAATTAGTAAAGACAGAAAGAAGAAGAAAACGTGAAATGAAGAAATAGCAAGGAAGCTCACCCTCAGAGCCATCCCAGATATGCCCAGTGACAGGTCGGCATCCCTGAGAGCTCGAAGAGTCCTATTCTCGGCGACGGAGCAAAGAGGAGAAAAAGAGGGAATCGCGCTCACAGTGTCCTCCAACAAATCGCAGTCCAAAGGGATTACAATGGAGCGAGAAGATCCATTTGTTCTCACCTCAACCCGGGTATACCCTTCGTCGAATATTCTCACCTCCTCAGGATCGACACCGGAGTCGGATTCATCATCGTCCACGACCACTCCTTTCGCCCTCTCCTCAGCTGAAGAAGGAACGTCGGCTCGCTCTGACGTTGATGGATCATTTCTCAGAATGACCACAACCGCCTCTTGTCGTTGTTCTCCTTCCGGGGAGACAATCTCCACATCCGAAGGATGCACAGTCTCTGCACCTAAACCCGCACCATCCCCCGATTTGGTCGGAGTTAACTCAGGTTCACCCCTCGCAGGTCCCTCATCCTCGGTTGCTCCATCCTCGACCCCTATCCTTCGCCTTTTCAACAGAGCCTCTTCATCCTCACCCTGCGACGACTCATCCACTGAATGAAGCACTGTGGAAGTCGGAACCTCTACTGGGAAAGCATTAGCTTGGCGGATAGGTCCACGCGAGGCCGAAGTCTGCGGATTTAAAGTTGCCGGAACATGCTCAATTACAGCCACGGTCAAGACAGGCTCAACCGGAGTACTCGACTGGCAAAAAGCCGGAATAGGAGCTCTCGCCCTCATCGAAGCCATCCGACCTACCAGCAAAAGAGACTTAAGCAAAAAAAAAGAACAAAATGGAATAAAGAACGGAACGAATTACGAAATTATTAAGGGGTAAATGAAACGACTCACCGGCTAAAGGTTTGCGTCCAAACCTCTCATTGAACGGTGACCAATCACGAATCCCCATCGTATGAGGCAAAATCTGGCTCACCCAATCAAGAATGTCGGCAACTAACTAAGGAGGCTCCTTCTCGGCTACATGACAAAAAAGGAGGAAAGAGGGAGAACGATCAGATCATCAAAAAGAAAACAACGGATGACCATTAAAGGGAAAAACTTTCGAGCATAGTTCCATGCCTCGGGAAACCCAGTGGAGTTGGACACCGCGTGCTCCGTCCTCACGTAGAAAAAGTTAACCCAAAAGTGGCGATTAGTCTTATAATCCCTCTTCACAACCAAGCCCTTGGTCCCACGGTGGCGAAGATGTATCATCGTACCCCTGTGAAAACTTGGGACGGAGACGTGAAGAAGATGATAGCTCTGCATACTTGACAAGCATAAGGAAAAGCTTGTATATATACGGGGAGAGTTGAGCCGGGCACACACCATAATAATGACAGAAATCCTCCGCCAAGGAAGGAATAGGAAGCGTGTAACTAACGACGGGTACGCATAGAATGCACAGTACCCTGGGCGATGCACCTGCACAACATCGTTACCAGTAGGGATAAGTTCGACGTGGTTTGGGATTCGTCATTTAGCCCTAAACGCAACGGGTGCCGCAACATCCATCTAAAAAATAACGGGTTCACGATCATCGTCGGGCGGATTCTTGAAATCCGACCTGGCCTTCCCCAAACGTGGAATTATCTCATCCACATTAGGGAAATCCTCATCTTCTGCAATGGCTAGTCCTTCTTCATGAGAAGGAATGTTCGCATCCAATGCGACAGGATCAGAGGCTCCATGTGGGTTAGAGGAAGCACTAGCCATTTTTTAGGGTTACATACGCAAGAAGAAGGCGCAAAGGGGAAAGGTATAACAATGGTAGAAAACGCTAAAGGAAGAAAGATGAAAATGCAAGAAATTCGAAGAAGAAGAAGAGGGGGACTCTTGAGTTTTCACACGCTTAAGAAAATGCAGCAACCCAAGTGAGAAGCTCCCATATCTATTTATAAGGCTACTAGCACCCTGACCAAGAAAGCCAAACGTTGCCGCATTAATTTCGAAATACAAGAGGCGCGGGAAATGATGTAACGTATTGGGAACGTGTGACATAATGACGCATGATGGAATGACATCATTTCAAACTGAAGTAACGGTCAGTTATGGCCCCTGAAGCGGCACGTCATCTACTCGTCATAAAGGGAGCACTCCTCATCCCAAAATGTTCAGATTTCTCAAACTGCAAACTTGCAAAGTCCGCCCATCGAGCTCGCCCAAAGACAACCCCGACAGGCGGAGGGACTAACTGTACGAGTCAAAATCTGATCAAAAGGATCTTGCCTAAGAAATGATGATCGAGAGCCGAATATGCCGAGGTCGTGTTTAGGAGATGATATATTGGTGAGACGAGTAGATACGGTCGAGGTCGAACACTCAAATCAATCCAAACAACTGATTTAGCAGCAAGATATTTTAAAGAAATATTCCACAGAATATTCTCTGAATTGGTATACTTTCAGTTAGGTAAGGGAAGTGTCTCATATAAGTAGCAAGAGAGAGAGAGAGAGAGATGGGGGCATGTGATATGATATATGATAAACACTCTTTAGAAAAGTTGACTCTCAGGTAATTACAAACATTGTCTTTGTAAGAGATTCGATTTGTTGTCTATCCAAAGCATTTCCTACATCATATCCGAGAACACTTTTGATATTCCCACGTTTGGTTGATTCGCATCATTGTCAGAAAGAGAATCATCTACCCCATTAAATATTCGGGTGAATCATTTTCTCTATTTATATTTATTATCATTTATCCCACTTATTCTTCCATATTGTTCCCTCATTATTTCACAATAACGTTATTACACACCCACTAGTATTTAATAGCCTTGAATGCGGCTTCATATTTCTGACTTCTCTTAATTTCAGATCTAGGATTTGTTATATTTAACTAGGATTTACTCATATCTTATTATTTAATTAGTTTAACAAAAAGACTCGAAACTATTTGGTCAAACAAGCTTTTTCATGTACCTTTTAAATATTTTGAGTTTTTAATTATATGATTTATGATAATTTTTTATGTAGTTTCCAAATTTATAAACTTTATTTAAAAAATTTAAAGATTTTATACATGAACTCATGGTTAAAGTTAAGAAGTGTGACTCCCAAATTCATAAAATATTAGTATTCTTTTGGGATGGAGGGAGTACTATTGAGCACATCAGAAATTTTTTTATTTTGTGCGGAAACTTTATTTTGTTTCATAATAAAGTGGGCCCAAAGTTTTGTGGACCTAAATGTGTGGGAATTTGATCCACTTTATTGTGAGACGTAACAAAGTCGCACAGAATTAGTATTAGTCGTATGAAACGCATAGTAAAAATTTTCAGCACATCGATACAATTCTCCCAGCACATTTAACTGCACTGTATGTGACCTATTCTCTTAAGAAAAAAATCACCTCTTTTCTTGGAACCTCTATGATGCTCTACTCTAAGGTATGTTCCCAAAATATTTTACTACTTCGTCCGGTCCCAAATATTAGTCATTTTGGCTAATAAAATTTATTTTGAAATATATGGTTTTTTGGAAAATTAAAAAGTCAGTTGTCACTTCTTTTCCAAATCTATCCTCAGTGCTCCAATTAGACAAGTGTAAATTAAGTGAGATATTTAAGGCATAGATTAAAAGAAATTTTGACAATCACTCTTATGATTAAGGTTATAATATATTTTTCGTAAGAGATATGTGAGAAGCCGAAAACCTTAAAGGGCAAATAATGTGGACCACGAGCACGACGGAGTCTAGACGATGATAAAGTCTAATAGATTTTTGCACAAAAATTGCTACTACTACTTTTCTATACCATTTGCTATGTCCATTTCAAAACAGCATATGCTAATTACGAGCATCCAATACTTTTGTCGATTTTGTTTGTAACAACAACTCTTTTCTCGAAGATTTATACTTGTCATGGTAAACCTGCCTATGCACTTCTTTGACTCCGAAGCTCCACCGAAAATAACTCAAATTAGCCTAAACCATCTATGTATTTCCTGCAGATAGGGGTGTATAAACCGAACCGGAAAACTATATCAAACTGAAAAGTAAAATCAAATCGATTAAAAAATCCGACTAGGTTTGGTTTGATTTGGTTTGATATTGAATAAAAAAATTCGAACCAAACCGACATATAAATATATAATTTTTATATAGTATTTTCTTTAAAAAAATATCCAGAAATATTTGGGATTATCTTGCAGGATATAATATTTAATAGTATATGAAGTGCTCCATATTTTTTAATCTTAAATATTTGGGAAATGCGTCAATCTCTATGTTCTTCCATATTCATATCATATGATAAGATCTATTAAATTCTTATATATTTTTCGAATGTGAAGTGATTGTTATTATTTAGGTATCATATTGATTTTTATGTTTAATTACTAAATTCAGTTCACCTTGAACATCAACGAAAAATTATTGTCAGACGACTAAAAAAAATAACTATTATGTGTTACTAAGAAAATTCTCCCATAAGAATATTTCAATAGATCATATATTTGTCATTTTTTTTATATTTTTACTAAACATATATTACTTATCAAAATTTTAACAAAGTAAGATTGAAATAATATTGAAGTAACAAAAAACCTGAAAAATCCGACAAAACCGAACCAATCCAAACCGATATAGTTGGTTTGGTTTAGTTTTGATAAAAATCGAACCAATCCGGTCCATGTACATCCATACTGCCGTAGAACATGAACACTGGGCTATCGAAACGACAAAAGATTTATTGTAGAGAAAATGTTAACAGTTCCATCTGGTCATAAAATACACGGACAATTCTCCATTTATGGAAGTTACCCATCACAGACATGCATACAGCTTAGAGCTCTTCCCCCACTGAATTCTAACTATGATCGAAGTCTCTCTCTTGAAAATGCCGTATGATATTACTGTTTAACCAAAGAATTAGATCCTTTGACTAAAGCTATTTCTAAGATGAACGCGGGTCACTGATAATCAAGAAAATAGAGAAAAATGAATAATAGACAATATTGCAGAAATATAGAAAAGCAAAGTAGATTGTATTCGAGAATCAGATGCCTTTACAAGCTGTATTCCCATCCCTTATATAGGAGATTCCTTGATATAACGTACAACTCTTGCTATGGTTACCCATTAATGAGGCGTTACAAAGGATAAAAGTAATTGGGGTACAGTTACATAACGTACGAGTAATCAATTGTGGATTCTGGTATCTGCCCGTAGCTTTGTCCAGATTCATTCTGACCGTGTCTCTTCCCTGTTTTGATCAGCTGAGTTTTCCATGGTTGATAAGCTCGAGGGTTTATTGAATCGTGCCTCTTTGTTCCGTACCTCTTCAAAGAGTCACATCCATCTGTCGCGTTCTCCTGTTTCTACATAACTGGCTGAGTTGTCAAAAGTTGGCTTACGTGCGAAACTCTTTTTTATCCATATAGATAGTCGCCCCACTTACCATATATTTATCGATTAATATTTGGTAAGTGGATAATCATTTATGGCGGGTATATTTTTCCGCCTCTTTACCTCGAAACATTGTATCCTTCTCTGAACCATAGGCGTTGTTTGTCACTTCCATTTAATGCTCATACCACATGTCCTTCTCGGATTGGTTCTGCATTTACTCGGCACATTTTAGGGCTTTTTCCGGTTGTGTCAGTTCCGAAGTGACACCTTCAATTATGACTTTTCATCATTATTTCTTTTTTTCCATGTTTGACGATTTTCCTCAAGTATAGATACCTTTCTTCTTTTCTTTGCTTCCACGAAACACTTTCTAACCTTGTCTTTTGTAAAGAACTTTCGTCTTGCCTTTGTAAATATGTCTTCTTCAAACCAACCCCAGGGAATCATAGATATTGAAAATTTAACGTCATCTTCTAATCCGACTAGGAGTCGGAGGGGTGGTATACTTAGGAGTCTAGGATTCGCTCCTTCAAGAGGCTCCTCTTCTTCTCAGATAGTTCCATTTCCTTTCGCTAGGTCTCTAGTTTCTCCGAGGTTTAGGGCTTCTCGGTCTTTGTCTAGAGGTAGAGGTGAACGCCGTCGTGAACCTGGAGTTGATGAAATTGTCTCTGTTGAGTTTGTCTTTGCTAGAGATAATCAAGTTCTTATAGACCAATCTTCTTCCCTTGAGAGTGTCGAAAGGTATCCAACCCTTATAACTGAGAGTCAGATTTCCCTTGTTCGTAGGGAATGTTTTTGGAGGCCTGATTTTCCTGTCTACATTCTGAATAGTAATCAAAGAATAACGTCTTACAAGACGGGATATTCTTTTGTTTATACGTACCCTTTTACTCTAGGGTTTAGACCTCCCATTGACCCAGTCATAATTGAATTCTGCCGTTTTTTCAATATATGCTTAGGACAAGTTGGTCCGCTTGTGGGGAGAGTTGTGGCATGTCTTAGGAGTTTAGCTTCTTTATCCTCGGTTCCTTTTACTTTCAACCATCTTATTCATCTCTACTCTCCTACCTTGTTTCGTGAAGGGGTTTTTACTCTGACTGCTAGGAGCAAAAGAGTGCTGGTAACCCCTGGAGATGATAAGGATAGGGGTTGGTACCTCTGGTACGTTGTACCCACTGTTGGTTTAGTGGGTGAAGAAAATCTTCCCTTACCTGAGAAGTGGAATCGCGCACGTGAGTATGCTTTAGCTCACATCTATTTAATTTTCCTCGTTCTGACTTGAGATGTTTTACTAACATCGTATCTGTTTCTTCTTCTCTTAGGAATCATGGATACTGTTGAGAATGTCTCCGGTATTCGTGATTAGGTAGAAAAATTGTTGTCCGTTGCTCCTTCTGAAGAAAGATCTTGGAAGTACCTCGCTGGGAGGTATGGTTGGCATGTAAAGACCCACGGTAAGTGAAGCTTTTGTTCTTGCTTCTTTCCTTACTCGAGTCTCTTCTTTCTTTGTCGCTTAACTTTTTCCCTTTTGATAGGGTTCTCTGCTCGTGGGGTGTCTACTTCATCTATCCCGAAGATGTCTTTGGCTCAGGCCCAAGAGATTATTGTTGGTTCATTTTCCTCAAAGAGGAAGATGGGTGAGTCTCGTTCCGTAGAAGAAGAAGAAGAAGAAGGTTCTTTAGTACACATGCCACGGAGAAGGCGGGTGGTTTCAGATGATGAGTTTACACCCATGACCTTGCCGTCCGTGTATGTGGCTGAGCCCTCTACCCTTGAAGATTTTTCACATACCCACATTCATAAGTCTGTGGATTGCCTATTCCATGAAGGTTTTGACCTTGCTCCTGACGATGTCCCTTTGGCTACTCTCTTGTCTGCTCCTTTGGCTATTATGGCTTCTGCCGTTACTTTACCCGTGACTTCCTCAACTCTTCAACCCTCCGTGCCTGCTTCTTTTCCCATGGCTTTTCCAGCTCCTCAACCTTTCATGTCTGTTGTTGTTTCATCTCTGCCTGCTTCCATGCCTTCCGCTAGGGAAGTAGGGTTTTCCAGCAGAGAGATGCGGCAGGTGGTAATAGAGGTTCCAGCTGAGGGGAATCTTTCCAAGAAAATGGGTGAGCCCAAAGTATGGATCAAGCCTTTTCTAGGTCCCACTGAGAAAGCCAAGCTAGCCAGCCACAGTGCTCTTACATGGGCCAATAAGGTTGTGCATACTTCTTTGAAGATATGATGCACGTTATCCTCTTTCATTTTCGTATATGAAATTTACCACATCTGATTGGTTTATTTCTTGTAGATTAATCTTATAGGCATGGAGCTTATGAAGAGGATCTCACATACGGACCAGGAGATGAAAGTGTTGCAGGCCGATGCTGATAATTGGAAAGCATAGTATGATAGCCTAAGGATTGACAGGGATGCATTAGAAGAGGAAAGGAGTACCTTGAAGCGGCAGATGAGGCTCATGGCAGCAGAACTGGCAGTAGAGAAGGCTTCTTCCAGTCATCCTGATAAAGACAAGAGTGTTCTGGAGTCCTCATTTTCTGAGCAGTTGTCCCGTGCCTCAGAGGAGATTAGAGACTTGGAAAACTTGTTGGGGCAGAAGGAGGAATACTCAGGCGAGCTCGTGTAATCACTCACTCGTACTCAAGAGGACCTTCGTAAGGCTTTAGATAAAGTTCAAACTCTGGAGGAGTTGATTGTACCGTTAAGGGCCGCCCATGAAGCTGCTGAAGCGGAGAAGGACGGATTGAGAGTTGAGCTTCAAGTATGGGAAAAGGATTATGAAGATCTTGAAGAGGTGGCTATTGTTGATGTGAGCTGGGCGTATCTGAATTCTCGCCTTGACACATTGACGGAAATGAGTCAAGAGGGTTTCGACCTTAGTGTTGAAATAACTAAAACTAAGGAAGCCATGGAGAAGGCTCAACAGGGTCATAACCTCTCTTCACCTGACGGTGAGACTCCAGTTGCTCGTGCCTCTTCATCCCTAGTTGCTCCCGCTCCTTCTGTCAGTGAAGTTAACCCCCCTCTTGAAGAAGTTTAGCTGGTTCACCCCTTTTTTTTTTATCTTTGTCTCAATTAGTGGTTACCCCCAGTCCCATCGGGGGTAAATTTAGATTTCTTTAAAGTCCCCAAATGACAACTTAGGGGAACCTCAATGTATATAAAAACTCTATACGGCTACGTATAAGTTAATACTTAGTTTTTCCTTAGCCGTTTTAATATCTTAATGCTAGTATGACTTTTGTTGAGTTTCTGTTTCACTCTTTAAGTCTTTTTCATGCTTCATTTTTTGAGGTTTTAATTTTACCTCTGATTTTTGCACATAGAATGATTTAGATTACTCGTACCTTTTCGTAATAGGCACGGTGTCATATTAAATGTGTGCCTTTTTGTAGTAGGCATAATTTATGGAAGAGGGACCTTTATAATTGAAATGAAGAATACGTCTCAACTTCACGATAATGTAATAGAGTGATAGGAATTTTACACATGTTTAAGAATGTTTCCAAGGAAAATTTTTTGTTTGAACTTCCATGACATTTTACATGTGTTTGATTATCGTCTAAAACTCATGTT
>ML433368.1:0-13915 GCA_005239525.1 Nicotiana knightiana
AGGGAATTGTCCCCATAGGTGATTATAAATGGTGGTTTTGTCCTTATTTGCGGGGGCTGCGCATGCACGAAGTGAAGAGAGTCCGTGCGCAGGTACTATTATGCCTTGTCGGGTAGTTTAGGACTCACAAGCATGCTCTATGTATTGTATCTGTGATCTTGTATATGGATTAAGTAGCCTAATGTGCTCGAATCCCACATGTGAAGTCCTAAGGGGTTATGTTTGAAGTTGATATCTCTAAAATTCTCACACTATTAGTATGTTCCCCGCTAAATTATCTGGAAATCTCCTGCTAATCATGAATTTATATGGGAACCCGAGTCGCATGGATGATTCNTAGACCTAGCATTATATTAACCCGAGTCGCAAGTTCAATTCGCGAGCGGGGCAGATAGATGCATCTATGGTTCGGGCCATTCGATCCTCGGCAGTGTACATTTACTTTTCACATCGTAATGACCGTACGCTCATAGCCAATTATATGATTTGGTAATTTGTGAGAAGCCCTGTTATTGCAACTGTTGATTTCATGAAAAGAATGAAGGTTAAATAGCGTGTATGCGATGGCAAAAGGATGGCGCGAGGGTACTAGTGATTGTTATTTGATGCTCATTTCTTTATTACTATTCATTACTGCTACTATTGGTTAGCCTGTACTCATTCCACATTGTCTGACCCTAGTAAGTATCACGTCGACCTCTCATCACTTCTTCTTCGAGGTTAGGCGGGATACTCGCTGGGTACATATCCGTTTATGTACTCATACTACACTTCTGTACTTAATTGTACAGGTTTTGAGGCTGGAGCATCTGGTTATCCGATCGGAGCTTGACATATATTCTGGACCTGACTCCACGGTGAGCTGCCTCCCTATGGGCGATTCTCAGCTGTGCTATGGAGTTATCTTTTGTTTATTTCTGTCTATATCTTATCAGACAGACAGTACAACTTGTATCATCTTTTGTATATTTCACTAGATTGCCTATTGACTTGTGACACTAGTTCCTGGCATGCACATTGCAGACTCTTATTTTGGGACTGTATATATTGGATCACAATCATTTCGGCTGTATTATTTAAAATGGTTAATGTTTCCGCTTTTATTTAAATGATCAAAGTTTAAAATTTTGGTAAGTGTGGGTTTGGTATGTCAAATAAGGATAACCTCACTAGTAAACAACTGTTGGCTTGCCTGACTCCGGTGTTGGGCGCCATCACGACCTGTTTTGGATATCGGGTCGTGACAACATGGTATCAGAGCACTAGGTTCACGTAGGTCTCACAAGTCACGGGCAAACCTAATAGAGTCTCGCGGATCGATACAGAGACATCTGTATTTATCTTCGGGAGGCTATAGGGTGTTAGGAAACCTCTCTTTATTCATGATCTATCACGCAATTGATGGTATACTAAATCTCATTCTTCTATTCTCTCACAGATGGCGAGGACGCGTACATCTGGTAGAGGCGGGGGAGGGCACCGGCCGAAGTAGGGGACGGGGGCATCCCAGAGCTATTCCAGTTGCACCACCAGTGGATCCTACTTAGAGGAGCAGAGGGAGGTGCCCCCAGCGGGTCGTGCTCCAGTGGACTTCATGACGGCGCCAGGCTTCCAGGAGGTCATGGGCCGTATGTTGAGATTTAGGGATACTATGTCCTAGGCTGGTTTATTTCCAGCGGATCCTGCCACATCTCAGGCAGGAGGGGGAGCCCAGACCCCTACTGCCCAGGCTGCAGGCCAGACAACCGCACTTCATCATACCGCGGGTACACTGCCCGTGAGTGGGGTTCAGCTTGTAGCAGCAGCACCTGAGCCCAGACCAGCTGCGGACGGCGATCCGCAAAAGTTATTGGATAGATGGACCCAATTGCATCCTTCGGTCTTCGGGGGTGAGTGAGGCGAGGATGCCCAGGATTTTATTGACATGTGCAGGGACCGACTGCACAACATGAGGATACTGGAGTCCCATGGAGTGGACATCGCTACTTTCCAGTTAGAGGGCAGAGCTCGCAGATGGTGGCAGT
Source organism: Nicotiana knightiana (assembly GCA_005239525.1). Taxonomy (NCBI): domain Eukaryota; kingdom Viridiplantae; phylum Streptophyta; class Magnoliopsida; order Solanales; family Solanaceae; genus Nicotiana; species Nicotiana knightiana. The sequence continues at coordinate 2,025 of ML433368.1, forward strand.
CTTATATTCTTAGTAGGCCAGCAAGTTCTCCTCCTATCACTTGGGAGCAGTTCACTCAGATGTTTCTAGACAGATATATTCCACCCTCTAAGAGGGAAGAGCTACGGTATTAGTTTGAGCAGCTAGAGCAGGGGCAACTGTCAGTGACAGATTATGAGGCCAGATTTTAGAGTTGTCTCGCCATGCACTCGTGATACTACCTACCGATGCTGAGAGAGTGCGGAGATTTGTAGTCAGGTTGCATCCAGTCATTAGGACCAGTATGGCTCGGGAGGTGGAGATGGGGACTCCTTATCAGCTATTAGTGGAGATTGCTCGTAGGGTCGGGGGTTATCGGTCGAAGGTCAGGGAGCAGGTACAGCCGGATAAGAGAGCCAGATATTCTGGGGATTTCATAAGTGCCCCAGCTAGGGGCAGAGGTCAGTTTGATAGGGATCACTCCAGTTGGCCCCCATATTTAGCACCACCACCACCACCTCCTTGTGGTGCTCCAGTGAGGCCTTACTTCAGTGCTATGCCAGAGGGTTCTCACCGTCCCCCAGTTATCCAGGGTTCTACTTCAGGGCAGCAGACCGTGCCTCCAGTGAGATGTTACGAGTGTGGGGATCTCGGCCATATTAGGAGGACTTGTCCTAGGTTTCGGGGTAAGGCAGTGCAGCAGGGTTACCAGCCTATGAGTCCAACACCAACAGTTCGGCCACCTAGAGGTGGGGGACAGGTCGGTAGGGGTCGTCCTAGAGATGGAGGCCAGTCAGGGGGAGGTCAGCCAGCTCCTGTTCATTCTGGTGAGGCTCAGTCTTCCGGTGCTCCAGCTAGATTCTATGCTTTTCCAGCCAGATCAGATGCAGTGGCCTCAGACGCCGTGATCACAGGTATTATTACAGTATGTGGTAGAGAGGCATCAGTGTTATTTGATCCAGGATCCACTTATTCCTATGTTTCGGTCTTATTTGCTCATTTCATGGATGTCCCTCGTGAGTCCTTGGGTTCTTCTATATGTGTGTCCACTCCTATGGGCGATCATGTTGTAGTAGACTGGGTTTACCAGTCCTATATGGTCACATTCTGCGGATTCGAGACTCGAGCGGATCTCTTATTGCTCGACATGGTTGATTTTGAGATTATTTTAGGCATGGATTGGCTATCTCCTTATCATGCCGTGCTAGATTGCCATGCCAAGACAATTACTTTAGCCATGCCAAAGTCGCCTAGGCTGTAGTGGAGAGGTTCCTCAGTTAGTGCAGCCAGCCGGGTTATTTCATTCTTGAAGGCTCGACATATGTTCGAGAAGGGTTGTCTGGCATATTTTGCTTATGTGCGGGACACCACCGCCGAGTCTCCGACGATTGATTTCGTGCCAGTTGTTCGAGATTTTGTTGATGTATTTCCTTCGGACCTTCCGGGAATGCCTCCGGATCATGATATTGATTTCTGCATTGATTTAGCTCCAGACACCCAACCTATATCCATTCCTCCGTACCGTATGGCTCCGAAAGAGTTGAAGGAGTTGAAGGATCAGCTTGAGGAGTTGTTAACTAAGGGGTTCATCAGACTGAGTGTATCGCCGTGGGGTGCTCCAATTTTATTTGTGAAGAAAAAGGATGGGTATATGCGGATGTGTATTGATTACCGCCAGCTGAACAAGGTTACCATTAAGAACAAGTATCCCTTGTCGCGCATCGATGATTTGTTTGACTAGTTGCAGGGTGCTTGTCTGTTTTCTAAGATTGATTTGCGATCAGGGTATCATCAGTTGAGGACTCGGGCTTCAGATGTTCCAAAGACTGCTTTTCGTACGAGATATGGCCATTATCAGTTCATGGTGATGTCTTTTGGCTTGACTAATGCCCCGACAGCATTCACGAACTTGATGAATAGGGTGTTCAGGCCGTCTATTGATTCCTTTGTTATTGTCTTCATTGATTACATTTTGATTTACTCACGTAGCCTGGGGGAGCATGAGCAGCATTTGAGAGTTGTGCTCCAGACTTTGCGAGAACAGAAGTCATATGCTAAGTTCTCCAAGTGTGAGTTCTGGTTGGATTCCGTGGCATATTTGGGGCATGTGGTATCTGGAGAGGGAATCAAGGTTGATGCTCAGAAGATCAAGGCAGTTCAGAGTTGGTCGCATCCTACTTCAGCTACAGAGATCAGGAGCTTTTTGGGCTTAGCAGACTATTATTGCCGATTTGTGGAGGGTTCTCTTCTATTGCAGCTCCATTGACTAGATTTACTCAGAATAATGCCCCGTTCAGATGGTCCGACGAGTGTGAGGAGATCTTTCAAAAGCTCAAGTCATCATTGACCTCAGCACCAGTTCTAGTATTGCCTTCTGGTTCTGGGATGTATGCAATATATTGCGACGCCTCGCACGTTGGCTTGGGGTGTGTATCGATGCAGGAGGGGAGATTTATTGCTTATGCATCACGCCAGCTGAAGGTTCATAAGAAGAATTAACCTGTGCACGATTTGGAGTTGGCGGCGATTGTTCATGCTCTTATGATTTGGAGGCACTACTTGTATCGAGTATCCTGTGAGGTTTATACAGACCACCGTAACTTGCAGCACTTTTTAAAGTAGAAGGATCTTAATTTGAGATAGTGCAGATGGCTTGAGTTGTTGAAGGATTATGATATCACCATTCTTTATCACCTGGGCAAGGCAAATGTGGTAGCAGATACTTTGAGCAGGAACACTGAGAGTATGAGTAGCTTGGCTTATATTGCAGCAGAGGAGAGACCTCTAGCCTTGGATATTCAGGCCTTGGCCAATCGCGTAGTGAGTTTAGACCTTTCAGAGCCTCGTCGAGTTTTAGCACATGTGGTTGCTCAGTCTTAGTTATTGGGAGAGATTAAGGCCCATCAGTTCTATTATTCGTGCTTAGCAGAGATTCGGGAGACAGTGGTTCAGGGTAGGGCCAAGGAGGTTACTATTGGTGAGGATGGTGTTATGAGACTTCAGGTCCGCTTATGTGTTCCTAATATTGATGGCCTGAGGGAGAGGATTCTAGAGGAGGCACACAGTTCTCGGTATTCTATTCATCCTGGTGCTACGAAGATGTATCGTGACTTGAAGCCGCATTTCTGGTGGAGGCGGATGAAGAAGGACATTGTGGAGTATGTGACTAGGTGTCTTAATTGCCAGTAGGTTAAGTATGATCATGAAAGGCCAGGAGGCCTACTTCAGCAGATGCCCATTCCTGAGTGGAAATGGGAGCGCATCACTATCGACTTCGTGGTTGGGTTGCCTCGGACTTTGCAGAAGGTTGACGCGGTTTGGGTCATCGTGGATAGATTGACCAAATCGGCGCATTTCATTTCTGTAGCTACTACATATACTTCAGAGAGGTTGGCCCAAATCTGCATTCGGGAGATAGTCCGGTTGCATGGTGTGCCGATATCCATTATATCAGATCGAGGTCCTCAGTTTACCTCACACTTCTGGAGAGCATTGCATAGTGAGATGGGCACCCAGATAGACCTCAGCACAGCATTTCACCCTCAGACTGATGGTCAATCATAGCGTACAGTTCAGATATTGGAGGACATGCTCAGGGCATGTGTGATTGATTTCGGAGGTCAATGGGACCAGTTCTTCCCTTTGGCCGAGTTTGCTTACAATAATAGTTATCAGTCCAGCATTGAGATGGCACCATTTGAGGCTTTGTATGGTCGGCGATGACGTTCTCCTATCGGGTGGTTTGAGCATGGCGGGGTTAAGTTATATGGCATCGCCCTAGTGAGGGATTCCTTGGAGAAAGTGAAGTTGATTCAGGAGAGGCTCCGTACAGCACAGTCCAGACAAAAGAGTTACGCGGATCAGAGGGCGCGTGATGTATCATTTTTGGAGGACGATAGGGTCCTGTTGAAAGTCTCGCCTATGAAGGGTATTATGAGGTTTGGGAAGAAGGGCAAGCTGAGCCCGAGGCTTGTAGGTCCATTCGAGGTGTTGAGGCGAGTTGGGGAGGCTGCTTATGAGCTGGCCTTGCCTCCCAGTTTATCAAGAGTTCATCCAGTTTTTCATGTATCCATGCTCCGGAGGTACCACGCCGACTTCTCTCACGTGGATGATTTCAGCACTATTTAGTTGGATGAGAGGTTGGATTACGAGGAGGAGCCAGTTGCTATTATTGATAGGCAAGACCGCCAGTTGAGGTTCAAGAGAGTTTCTGTCGTAAAGGTCCAGTGGAAGGGCAACCAGTTGAGGAGGCGACCTGGGAGTCCGAGGAGGACATGCGGAACAGATATCCACACTTATTCAGCACTTCAGGTATCATTCTAGACCCATTCGAGGATGAACATTTGTTTAAGAGGTGGAGAATGTAACGATCCAGCTGGTTGTTTTATGTTATCGGACCCTTTTCCCCTAAATGAAACTTCCCATAGCGGCTTATTATGATTTATGACTTGCGGGGACTAGTGGTCCGGGATTTGGAGGTGTTTAGGGTGCTATAGGAACAATTGGTTCCTTAAGATTGGCCTTTAAGGCCAAGTTTGACTTCGGTCAACAATTTGGGTAAATGATCTCGGAATCGAGTTTCATCGGTTCCGGTAGCTTCGTGTGATGATTTTGGACCTGGGCGTATGTTCGGAATGGGTTTCTGATGGCCCGGGGGCATTTCGGCGCCCAATATTGAAATAAGAAGTTCCTTAAGTTCTTATTTTGGTTTGGGACGTGTTTTTGTGTTATCGAGGTCCGAATGGAATTCCGAGATAGGGAATACTTCTGTTATGTTAATTATGACTTTCCTGCAAAATTTGGTGTCATTCCGAGTTGTATAGGCCGGTTCGGCGCGTTGTTAGCGAAGTCTAGAAAACTTAAAGTTCCTAAGTTTAGTTCTTGGGGTTTCGAGGTGTGATTTTTAGTTTTAGCATTGTTTTAGGTGTTCCGAAGGCTCGAGCGAGTCCATATTATGACTTGGGACTTGTGGGTATATTTGGACGGGGGCTCGGGTGGGCCCAGGTGCCTCCCGGACACCACACGAGGCCAAAAACCAGCTGAAACAGCTGCTGGTGCACCTGTTCTGGTGTGACCGCAGGTGCGGTGGACCAGTCGCAGGTGCGGGACCGCTCCTGCGGGACACCTGCGATCCCAGCCTCGCAGGTGCGACCCCCAGTTGTTTGGCCAATTCACGCAGGTGAGGACAAAGTTCCGCAGGTGCAGTCTCCACTCTGCAGGTGTGGGCCCAAGCTCCCCAGTCCATTTTCGCAGGTGCGAGCCTTTGCTCGCAAGTGCGAGACCGCAGGTGCGGTCCTCGAGCCGCAGGTGCAAAAACACTGTCCAGACAGTGTGTTTTTATACACGGGTCTTAACATATTTTTCTCATCTTCTTCTTCTTCCTTGGGACGATTTCCACCATTGTTGAGGGGCAAACGACCTGGTTATTTAAGTTAAGTAAAATCTATTCTAATATTAGCTTCATGCATGGATTATAAGCTAAATTCACTACCTAAATTAGTGAAAAATCATGAATTGGGTAGTGACCTAGGGCCCTCAATAATTTGAGAATTTACCCGTCAATTAGCTATGAAATCGAGTGAAAATCGTATATTAGTGGTCCTTAGGCTATGGGTGGGTGTTTCCTTCGAGAATTATTGGAATCCGAGCATGCGGGTCCGGGGTCGGATTTTAGAATTTCTTCAAGAATGGTGAATTTACTAAATGAGTAGGAGAATTTCCATACTTTGAGCATAAATTAGTAAATTTGTATAACCTTTGGCTAGTTTCGAGTCATCGGGTTTAGAGTTCGGAGTTTCGGGCGCGTTCTTGGTCCGAGGAGTGAATTTGAGACGAGGTGAGTATCATTTCTAACCTTGTAAGAGGGAATTATCCCCATAGGTGATTAATAATTTGAGAATTTACCCGTCAATTAGCTATGAAATCGAGTGAAAATCGTATATTAGTGGTCCTTAGGCTATGGGTGGGTGTTTCCTTCGAGAATTATTGGAATCCGAGCATGCGGGCCGGGGGTCGGATTTTTTAATTTCTTCAAGAATGGTGAATTTACTAAATGAGTAGGAGAATTTCCATACTTTGAGCATAAATTAGTAAATTTGTATAACTTTTGGCTAGTTTCGAGTCCTCGGGTTTAGAGTTCGGATTTTCGGGCGCGTTCTTGGTCCGGAGAGTGAATTCGAGATGAGGTGAGTCTCATTTCTAACCTTGTAAGAGGGAATTATCCCCATAGGTGATTATAAATGGTGGTTTTGTCCTTATTTGTCGGGTCTGCATACGCACGAAGTGACGAAAGTCCATGCGCAGCTACTATTATGCCTTGTCGGGTAGTTTAGGACTCACAAGCATGCTCTATGTGTTGTATCTGTGATATTGTATATGGATTAAGTAGCCTAATGTCCTCGAATCCCACATGTGAAGCCCTAAGGGGCTATGTTTGAAGTTGATATCTCTAAAATTCTCACGCTGTTAGTATGTTCCCCGCTAAATTATCTGGAAATCTCCTGCTAATCATGAATTTATATGGGAACCCGAGTCGCATGGATGATTCGCGAGCGGGGTAGCCCTAACATTATATTAACCCGAGTCGCAGGTTCGATTCACGAGAGGGGGTGTTCTTGGTATTATATTAACCATGTCACATGTTCGATTCGCGAGCGGGGCAGATAGATGCATCTATGGTTCGGGCCATTCGACCCTCAGCAGTGCACATTTACTTTTCATGTCGTAATGACCGTACGCTCATAGCCTGTTATATGCTTTTGTAATTTGTGAGAAGCGCTGTAATTGCAACTGTTGATTTCATCAAAAGAATGAAGGTTAAATAGCTTGTATGCCATGGAAAAAGGATGGCGTGAGGGTACTAGTGATTGTTATTTGATGCTCATTTCCTTATTACTGTTCATTACTGCTACTACTGGTTAGCCTGTACTCATTTCACATTGTCTAACCCTAGTAAGTATCATGTCAACCTCTTGTCACTACTTCTTCGAGGTTAGGCGGGATAATCACTGGGTACATATCTATTTATGTACTCATACTACGCTTCTGTACTTAATTGTACAGGTTTTGAGGCTGGAGCATCTGGTTATCCGGTCGGAGCTTAACATATATTCTAGACTTGACTCCACGGTGAGCTGCCTCCCTGTGGGAGATTCTCAGCTGTGCTATGGAGTTATCTTTTGTTTATTTCTGTCTACATCCTATCAGATAGCAGTACAACTTGTATCATCTTTTGTATATTCTACTAGATTGCCTATTGACTTGTGACACTAGTTCCTGGCATGCACATTGTAGGCTCTTATTTTGGGACTGTATATATTGGATCACGATCATTTCGGCTGTATTATTTAAATTGGTTGATGTTTCTGCTTTTATTTAAATGATCAAAGTTTAAAATTTTGGTAAATGTGGGGTCGGTATGTCAAATAAGGATAACCTCACTAGTAAACAACGGTTGGCTTGCCTGACTCCGGTGTTGGGCGCCATCACGACCTGTGTTGGATTTTGGGTCATGACACTATTGTTGTTGGAGAGTGGTATACTCATCAAATGGTTAAAATTAAGTATAAGATAAATCAACACCTCACAACGATTGGGTCAGACTTGTAAATAACACATAAGGAGCTTTGGCAAAATAATAAGCAAAGAAAGAAGGTTAATACATGTTTTTGATAGCAATATTAAGTTGTATCACAAATCATCTTTTAGCAACTCGATTGTACAGTTCAAAACAACGATAACCATGTTTATGCCTCAAAACCAAGCAAGGTCGATCAGTTATATGAATTAATAAAAAGGGGCTAAGGCAGCATGAAGATATTACAAAGAATATCGCTCAACCGAAGATATTAAGGATTATATTGTCCTTTTTTTTTAACATGATAAACCCAACATATATAATCTAAGAACATGGTAAATAAAGAGAAATAAAAGATACCCTAAACCTCTTAAAGTTTGGTGGTCTTCTTCTCTCATATTTTCCTCCATTTGATACTCCTCATTTTTATTCTTCTCTTGCACTGTTTTACACACTATAGCTAATACTAAACAAATGAATTAACTATAAATATGTAGTGGGCACCTAGTCTCCTTTTCACATCAGTGGGAATCTTAATTTAGCTTTCTTCTCCTATGTTATTATACTTAAAGACAACTCATATCTTTTATAATGGTAAAGATATATTTTTCCTGCGAAGTTGGATGGGGCGTACACTTGGTCATGTTTACATTGACTCAAACACCTCAACAACTAAAAGTAAAAGTGAGAATACACATATGCTTACCGCAGTTATGTTTTTTTTTTTATACTTTTTTTTTTACCAAAAGAAAAATGTTCTTCATCAGAAATTGCAGCATATTGGTAGAGTACAATAGGTACAAAACTATATACTAAGAAAATAACATGTGCCTAGCTAGTGTACATTGCCGGGATGAGTGGTAAGATCCATTGGGGCCATTCAACAGTCAAGTATCCTTCTCATCTGTTTTGCACGAAGAGAATTCCTTTAACAATGAACTGGTTAGATCAGATCGGTCTTCCTATTACTTTGCAACCACATCTGGCTACCTACTGTGAATCGACAAATACCTCCAACTCGGTTACGTGATAAATAAGTAAATATAAAACACATATTTTACATTAATTTACTAATTTGTCAAAATCCAATTATCTACTCAATGATGGCACCTCACTTACTTCGAACCAATAATAGCAGTTAAATACTTCATCTTACAGCTAAAGAAAAAAAATCAGCTACATTCAGTTGTGCAACTATGCAGAAACAAGCTCAAAATGTGCAGGATTTGCAGCTCCAGATGGACCAACTACTCCAATTATAATCAATCCTTCATTCTTTTTAACCAACAATTGGCATGCACGGATTACAACAAAGAATCCTTTCTCAAATGACAAATTATCAGGTATCGAGACAATCTCATATCGATCACAATTCTTTCTCTTGACTAGTCGAACCTTGTCCTTTAAGAGACCATCTTTTCGATGATTTGATTCAGCACTGCCATTATCTTTAGCCATTTTAACTCAAAACAACACAGAATTATCCTCTATGAATATATGCTACAGTGGGGTTACTGCAAGAAAAACGTAAAAGCTTTTTTGGCCTAACAAATTCTCAGAACTTTGACTGAGGCAACAATGGCATCACAATCAATTCTCAACGGAACAATCAAGATCATATGCAAAAATCAGGCTCATCATCTTCCTACCTGATCCACAAACAGCTATCTGATAATCATGTGGCATTCTGTAGAAGTTTCTGACCCATTTTAGAAGTCAAATTACAACAGCAAACATGAAAATTACCAACATGAACTGATAAAAGGTGATATTATTTGAGCAGAGTATAAGCAGCCACCTACTAAGAAAGCAATGCCACAAATTCATTTTAAGATATAACTTGTTATAATGGAAAGTCTCTGATTATACTTAACACAAACTGGGGACACATACATCAATAACAAATTGAAGGTTAATAAGCAATTAGATCTTTCCACGTGGCCAGAGCTTGGGCAGAAGTTGTGGGCTGAGCTCATTGCACTAATACCACCAATTGGGAAGTCATCAAAAGGGTATAACAAAGAAAGCATGAACTGAACCTACAAAAGCTAAAAAAACAGTTAGTAAAAAAAGTTTCATCATACTCTCCTCCTCATGGATTTTAGTATGGTGATCAGCTGTGATTGCCTCTGTAGACTCTAGTGGTAGAAAAATATTATTTATTTTTTTTATTTGATTTGTGTTTCTTTCTTTTTTTTGAATGAAATACTTATAGAAAGAAAATATTTTATCTTTTATTTTTTTATTTTTTATATATTATTATTTGTTCGGAATTTCTAAGAAAATATTCCTAAAGAAGGAATTAAAGGAAAATATTATTTATTTTTTTTGGATTTTTAAAATTGGGGTCGGGACCGATGAGGTTTGCCTACGTATCTCACATCCGGTGATAATCAACTTGCGTAGTTCGGCCAGTTGTCACGGAACCGGTGAAACATGACTTTTGAGGACATTCAATTGTTTCCTTTTTTTTTTTTTTTAGACGGAGTTTCAGATTTCGAATACCTACCTCTCACTCTTTATTTTTTTTTATTTTCTTTCCTATTCTAGAAGCCGGTCAACATGCATGTCGAACAAACAGATGCCAAGTGGCATGTAAGATGCATCAGGATGGTTTTTTATTTTGGGGTCACATGTCCTAGACGGACCCAACCCCTGTGTTGAGTCCCCTAAGTCAAATGCACGTGATGCAAATAAGCGTTCCTACTAGGGATCCGGCATGAAGATTTGTTATTCTAGGTTTGAATCCTGGGGTTTTGTTCTAGACCAGGCTTACCCGAGCGGACAGCTCGAGCCGAGGTCGGGGCAGCATACCGGGAATACAGAAGCTTCACTGGCTTTGCAACTTGTCTGTACCTCGTTCTAAAATTTGGATGACTCTAACAGAAAAGAAGTCACACAAAGTGCACACTTCCTAGATGATTTAGAAGACTCAGAGAGAAGAAGGGTTTCGATACAGTTTATATGCAATTCAGATAAATATCAAAGCGGTAAATATGACAATTAGCACGTCAGGTTTAAACACGTAAAATCAGATAAGGAAAGCCAAAATATAACAGTTATATAAGCTCGAATTCTTGAACCGTAAACTAGAGATTCCGATTCCGGTCCCCAGCAGAGTCGCCAAAGCTGTCACACCTCCTTTTTCACTACCCCTGGATTAATGAAGGGGTAATAAGGGAGTTTTTCCACTTTAAGTGACATTATTCAGATTTGGGATTTATTATTATTTTTCAGAGTCGCCACCCGAATTTTTGACGATGCTCCAGGACACCGTTTTATTTTGAAAATTCCAAACCGAGAAAATTTAGACTCCGTTTTGATTTGTCTGCGTACCAGAAATCCGAGTAAGGAATTCTGTTAACCCGGGAGAAGGTGTTAGGAATTCCCGAGTTCCGTGGTTCTAGCACGGTCGCTTAACCATTGTTATTTGGCCTAAATTGTCTGATTATTTACATATTTTAGCCTATTGTGCATTTAGCCGCTTAATTTTTAACCGCTTTTAGTATTAATGGATTTATCTTGAAACAAGTCATGATGGCGTGCACTTGTTTTGTTTTTTGGACATATTATAACCACGCTACATGAAATGCACCCGCAATTACAACATGTGATTTTTATTATAATTTAAAGTTGAAGACGGGGACATGAGTTGTCGCACCCGAGTGTAGATTACATAGTCAAGACTATGGTCGTGACAATTTTATAATGCCTATTTGAGGCGATGTTTGATTATTCTTTATGTTTTCTATTTGAAGGAGAATTTTACTTTTAAGATCAATTAGGACGTTTATGGATTTATCTTAGACAAGTCACGATGGCGTGCCTTGTTATTTTTGAACACATGGAAAACACGTCACATGAAATGCACCCGTGGTTGCTATGTGTATTTTTTATTAATTGTTTAGAGTTGAGGGTAGGGGGCATGAGTTGCCACTCCCGAGTGTAGATTACTTAATCATGAATATGGTAACGACGTTTAGAATGCTTATTTGAAGCAATAGTCGATTACTCTCTAGGTTTAGTATTTTTATCCTAAAAAGGTATTTTTAGCCTAGGGATGTGTACAAAGTCGTCCAGAGTTAAGTTGGCTATCCTAAAGGATAAGTGTTTGGGCTATGGCCATGTTTAGCCCAATTTATCAATTACCCCTTTGGCCAAATCCTAGTTTAGGCTATTTATGCAACAGGGGTAAAGTTGCTGGTTCTTTAACAAATTCAATCCCCTCATAACATGTCAACAATTATGCATCGAGCATCACTAAGACCTTAATCTATTTTCATTTTTCAGTTTGACAAAGGGGCAGATATACATAATCAAAACACACGTCGCATATATATATGTACCTATAAGAACG
>ML433368.1:21702-32309 GCA_005239525.1 Nicotiana knightiana
TCGAGAGCCTGTTTCCATACCTCTTTTTCCTCAAGTGCTAACACTCATTCTGCTAGTTCTTCACCATTCATATCATCCAGATTCGTGAAACATTCATCCAAAGGGTTCCCAACAGTCAGGAAAGTATCATCTTTTTCTGGGAGCACCTTCACAGCATTAATAAGAGAGCAGTTGGCGAACTAACTAGGTCGCCTCATAGACTTCTGCGCGTTGAAAGTAATTTCTTCATCGTTGAGCCTCATATTAAGTTCAGCCGTCTCACAATCAATAAGAGCTCTGCCTGTGGCCAAAAATGGCCTTCCCAAGATTATGGGAATTTCCTCATCTACCTTGCAGTCTAATATCACAAAATCAGCAGGAAATACAAACTTCCCCACTTGCACCAAGACATCATCCAGAATACCCGACGGTCTCTTCACCGTCCTATCAGCAAGTTGCAACAGCATGGATGTGGGCCTGGCTCTACCAATTCCCAGTCTTTTATATATGGCCAGCGGCATCAAATTAATGCTGGCCCCCAAGTCACATAGAGCTTTAGCGAAAGAGAAGTTTCCAATGGTACAAGGAATTGTAAAACTCCCTGGGTCCGACAGCTTTTCAGCAATAGGATGTGTCACCACCGCACTACAAGTCTGAGTAAGGGTGACAGTAGCTAGATCTTGGAAGTCAACTTTTCTGGACATCAATTCCTTCATCATTTTAGCATACCCAGGCATTTCTTTCAATGCATCAATCAATGGAATATTTACTTGTATCTGCTTTAGCATGTCATAAAACTTTTTGTACTGTTCATCCTTTTTGTATTTAGCTAGCCTCTGAGGGAATGGAGCTGGCGGTCTCTTTTTCCCAGTGATTTGGGACTTTTCTTTCTCAGCCACCACCTCAACTACCGGCTTCTGAGTCATCTCCACTTCTTTTTCAGTCTCACTCTGTGCACTGGGTTCTTCTTCACTAGGTTGCACTGTTGCCTTGGTCAAGTTTGTTGAATCATCAAGTTCAATCGGCCTGGGTACCAGTGTCTCGGCCTGTCTGCTTTCATGAGCTCTTTCCAGTTCCAAGTTTAACTCTCTGCCACTGCGAAGAGTCACTGCCATCAGCTGCCTTGGGACCTGGTCAATAGGATTTACCTGAGTATCTGCAGGTAAAGTTCCAGGAGGACGATTGTTCACTGCCATAGATATCTGTCCCAACTGTACTTCAATATTTTTAATAGTTGCATCATGTACATATACTCTCTCACTGATTTTGGCATTTGACCCAATTTCCTGCTGCATCATAGCTTCTAACTTGGCAAACCCATCTTCTTTCCTTCCCCCTTGTTGTTGCTGAGGAGGGTAGTATGATTGTTGCTGATTCTGATGGGTATAACCTTGTGGCCTCTGATACGGTGTTGCATTACCTTGTGGTCCCCTGACACCCATATTTCCACTATTCCGATGTTGGTGAGGTGGCATATATGGTTGAACCTGCTGACCCCAGTTTTGCCCCCTTGTCTCTGGCTTCTATAGTTTGACACATAATTCAAATTTTCTGGATAATGAGGGTGATGACATTCTGCATTCCATTGATTACCAAGTAGTTGACTAATGCAAGATGTGCATAAGCCCCCATTGGTTGTGTCAACGATGTGTACCTGCTGTTTTTGTCCTGATTCTTCCACCTTCTTAGTAAGTATACTCATTTGTGTTATCAAGGTGGCCACGTTCTCTGCAATGGTATTAGATGGATCGAATGGCACTGAANTTGAACTCTGTACCATTTTATCAAGCAATATTTGACTCTCTCTCCACGTTTTGCTCAGGAATGCTCCACCCGCCGAAGCATCAACATTTGCTTTCACAGTATCATCCAAACCCATGTAGAAACTCCCCCAACATTTGCTCTGGAATGCCATAATGTGGACAGATAACCAGCATACTCTTAAATCTTTCCCATGTCTCTTGTAATGTTTCCACTGGTTTCTGTCTAAAGCTCAAGATTTCATCAATTTGTTGAGCAGTCTTGTTGGATGGGTGAAACTTGTTCACGAACTGTTTGACTAACTCCTCCCATGTGGTAATGGAATTGATGGGGAGTGAGTTAAGCCAAGTTTGGGCAGCACCAGTCACTGAGAATGGAAATACCAGCAGTTTTATTGCCTCCTGAGTAACGTTAGTCTACCTCTGTGTTTTGCAGATTGACATGAAGTTTTTCAAGTGTTGTTGGGGGTCTTCAATGTATGACCCTAAGAATAGCTCTTTGTTCTGCAATAGGTGCAGCATATTATTTGTTATCTGAAAGGATTCGGCCTGTATTTGAGGAACCAGTATTGTTGTGGCCAAATTCTCAGTTGTGGGTTGTGATCAGTCATATAAAGGAGCCTCTGTCCCTATTTGAGCGATTGGGTCTACCACATCATCCCCATGATTGTTCCGGTTATGTGCATTTTCCATGTCTGTTTCAATTTGTTCAATTTGTGGTTGATGTTTGCTTTTCCGGTTGGTCCGGTTTATGGTCCTGAAAACTTTTTCGGGGTCTGATAAGGCTTAAATTACTTTACCAATCCTCGATGAGTTTCCAAGCATGCACCTGCAACACTTAGTAAAAGTTAAACTTTCAATGTGAAAACGAAAATTTTAAAGAAAATTGACTATATTTCATAATTTTGTATTTTGTCTAACTCAATTGATAATACCGTTAACTCCCCGGCAACGGTGCCAAAATTTGATCACGCTCAACTATGTCTAATAAAAGACTAAACGGGCGTTGCAAATATAATCCTGGGTATTATGCCCAGAGTCGATCCCACATGGAATTTACGTATCAATCAAGTATTTAGAATATGCAACTTTTACTCAATCAATTCTCTCAAGACTTTTTAATATAAATTGGTGATGTTTTACTAATTCTACTGACAATAATAATAACTAACAATTACTAACAATGTGTTGTAAACAATTATGATAAAGGTCTAAGGTTATGGTTTCCCCCGTCGGTGAACTTCCTTCTCGGATACTTCTTATAGTTTGATTAGTTGTCTCTATCAATCATGAACACTCTATCTACCATAAATCTCTCTCAAGTAATTATGATAATTTACTAGACGCACTCTCTCAAGTTACGCTAGCTAGATTGCATTACAGTTCACTTTAGATTGCACCCGAGGTATCGTTATCTCTAATCCAACCTCTAAACCCTCGGTTATGACTTTCGTCTATACTCCGGGAGTGATGTTGTTCAAACAACTACCTAAATATGCACTCTCTCTCAAGTAGATACATAATAAATAGGAACAGTTAATTGAGGGCCCTTTCAATCAACTACAACAAGAATGTAGTTGAACAAATAGAGATAAATCAACCAATCAAAACAATATTAATAACACAATAAGTTTATCCCCAACGGGTTCTACCAACCCTAGATTAAAGAATTTAGCTACTCATGTTCATAAGAATCACACCCAAAAGAAATTGCATAATTGAAATACAAAGTAATGAATAAAAGATGTAAAAATCAATGTTTTGTCACTTAAATGGTTTTCTCCCTTCAAATCCTTCATATGCCTTCCGATCCTCCTCAAGTTGTGTTTTAGGGGTCTATTTATATGTTTAAGAGAAACCCAAAACATGTAGGAGACTTCTATTCCAATCGGGAAACACTTAAACTCATCAAAACTCGGAATTGACCGAACCTGGGACCTGGCGTTTCGGCCCTGTCGCCTGGCTAACGCCAGGCTAAGGCTGGCGTTTCAGCTCTAACGCCTGGCTAACTCCAGGCTAAGGCTGGCGTTTGGGCTCTGGCGCCCGGCTATAGCCCGGTGCACTCCTCCTCGCCTCTTGAGCGTATTTTCGATGTATTTGCATCCATTTAGCTCGGTTTCCATCTCCAATTCACCTACACATGAAATAGACTCTATTATCCACATAAAAAATGTATTTTTATCGTTAACGCACATAAAATGTAGGGCATATAACATATTAAACCATGAATTCTAGCCTCGCATCAATGACCGGTCGGGTCGTTACATCCTCTACCTCTTAAACAAATGTTCGCCCTCGAACGGGTCTAGAAACATACTTGGAGCCTCGAATAAGTGCGGATATCTGTCCCGCATCTCCCACTCGGTCTCCCAGGTGACATCCTCCACCGGCTGCCCTCTTTACTGAACCTTCACTAAAGTTATATCCTTAGACCTCAGCTTCCTGACCTGATGACTCAAAATAGCCACTGGCTCTACCTCATATGACATATCACCCTCGAGCTGAACCGTGTTGAAGTCCAAAACATAGGAAGGCTCACCAAAATACTTCTGGAGCATCGAAACATGGAATACTGGATGAATACTCTGGGAGGCACAGCAAGCCTATAGGCCACCTCCCCAACCCTCTGAAGTACCTCAAATGGTCCAATGAACCTGGGACTCAGCTTTCCTCTCTTCCCGAATCTCATAACACCCTTCATGGGTGATACCTTCAGCAACACCTTATCCCCAACCATGAAAGACACATCTCGAACCTTCCGGTCCGCATAACTCTTCTGCCTAGACTGCGCCATGCAAAGCCGCTCTTGAATCAACTTTGCCTTACTCAAAGCATCCTGAACCAAGTCTGTGCCCAATAGCCTAGCCACGCCCGGCTCAAACCAACCAACCGGAGATCTACACCTCCTACCATACAAGGCCTCATACGGAGCCATCTGAATACTCGAATGATAGCTGTTATTATAAGCAAACTCCGCTAGTGGCAGAAACCGATCCCATGAGCCACCAAAGTCAATCAAACAAGCACGCAACATGTCCTCTAAAATATGAATGGTACGCTCCGACTGCCCGTCGGTCTGAGGATGAAACGTTGTGCTTAACTCAACCTGAGTACCCAACTCTCTGTGCATGGCTCTCCAAAACTGGGAGGTGAACTGAGTGCCTCTATCGGAAATGATAGAAACTAGAACCCTATTCAAACGTACAATATCCCTGATATAAATCTCTGCTAACCTCTCCGATGAATACGTAGTACCAACAAGAATGAAGTGTGCGGACTTGGTCAGTTGATTCACAATAACCCATATAGCATGAAACCTCCTCGAAGTCCGTGGGAGTCCAACTACGAAGTCCACGGAGATCCTCTCCCACTTACATTCGGAATATTAAACCTCTTAAGCAATCCACCCGGCCTCTGGTGCTCATACTTGACCTGCTGACAGTTGGGAAAACGAGCCACAAACTCCACAACATCCTTCTTCATTCTCCTCCACCAATAATGCTGCCTCAAATCCTGATACATCTTTGCGGCACCCGGATGGATGGAATACCGCGAACTATGAGCCTCTACTAGAATCAAATCTCGAAGTCCATCTACATTGGGCACGCAAATCCGGCCCTTCATGCTCATGACCCCATCATCACCAATAACCACATCTCTAGCATCACCACGACGCACCCTGTCCTGAAGAACAAGCAAACGTGGATCATCATACTGGTGTTCTCTAATATGATCGTAAAGAGAAGACCTAGAGGATACACAAGCCAACACCCGCGGGGGTTCTGATAGATCCAATCTCACCAAATGACCTGCTAAGGACTGAACATCAAGAGCTAATGGCCGCTCTGCTACTGGAAGGTAAGCTAAACTCCCCAAACTCTCTGCTTTGCGACTCAAGGCATCAGCCAATACATTGGCCTTCCCCGGATGATATAAGATAGTGAGGTCATAATCCTTGAGGAGCTCTAACCATCTCCTCTGACGCAAATTCAAGTCCTTCTGCCTCAGCAGATACTGCAAACTGCGATGATCAATGAAAATCTCACACTGCACTCCATACAGATATTGCCATCAAATCTTCAAGGCATGAACAATGGCAGCTAACTCAAGATCGTGCACTGGATAATTCTTCTCGTGCACCTTCAACTATCTGGACGCGTAGGCAATCACCCTAGCATCCTGCATCAATACCGCTCCCAAGACAACTCTGCAAGCATCACAATAAACTGTGTAAGAACCCAAACCAGCAGGCAAAACTAGTACTGGAGCTGTAGTCAATGCTGATTTGAGCTTCTGAAAGCTCTCCTCACACTTATCAGACCATCTGAATAGAGCACCCTTCTAGGTCAATCTGGTCAAAGGAAAAGCTATCGAAGAGAATCCCTCCACAAAGCGACGGTAATATCCCGCCAAACCAAGGAAACTCCTAATCTCTGTAGCTGAGGACGGTCTGGGCCAACTACACCGCCTCTATCTTCTTTGGATCAACCTGAATCCCCTCACTGGACACCACGTGCCCCAAGAAAGCTATCGATCCCAGCCAAAACTCACACTTGGATAATTTCGCATAAAGCTTCTCCTCCCTCAATCTCTGTAACACAACTCTCAAATGCTGAGCATGCTCTTCCTGGCTACGAGAATAAACCAGGATGTCATAAATGAACATAATGACGAAGGAATCAAGATAAGGCTGAAACACGCTGTTCATCAATTGCATGAACGCAACTGGGGAATTGGTCAACCCAAACGACATAACCAAGAACTCATAATGACCATACCTGGTCCTGAAAGCAGTCTTCGCGATATCAGAATCCCGAATCCTCAATTGATGGTACACAGATCTCAAATCAATCTTGGAAAATACTCTGGCTCCCTGAAGCTAGTCAAACAAATCATCAATACGGGGCAAGGGATACCAGTTCTTCACTGTAACCCTATTCAACTGCCGATAATCAATACACATACGCATGGACCCATCCTTCTTCTTAACGAACAACATTGGTGCACCCCAAGGTGACACACTAGGCCGAATGAACCCCTTATCCAGGAGCTCCTGAAGCTGCTCCTTCAATTCATTTAGCTCCACTGGCGCCTTACGATATGGTGGAATAGAAATAGGCTGAGTGCCTGGCACCAAGTCAATACCAAAATCAGTATCCCTGTCAGGTGGCAGGTCTGCAGGAAACACATCCGGAAAATCACAGACCATAGGAACTTAATCAATAGCGGGAGTCTCACCACCGACATCCCTCACAAAGGCCAAATAAGATAAACGCCCCTTTTTAACCATGCGTCGAGCCTTCAGGTAAGAAATCACCCTACTAGGCATATACTCGGAAGAACCTCTCCACTCAACCCTCGGACACACTGGCATAGCTAAGGTCACGATCTTAGCGTGACAATCAAGAACAGCATGGCACGGAGATAACCAATCCATTTCTAATATCACGTCAAAATCGACCATGCTGAGTAACAGTAGGTCCACTCAGGTCTCCAAATCCCCAATAGATATCATGCATGACCGATACACGCGGTCCACAACAACATTATCGCCCATGGAGTCGACACATGAACAGAGGTGACCAGATACTCACGGGGCACATCCAGAAAATCGACAAAATATGATGAAACATAGGAATATGTGGAACCAGGGTTAAATAAAGCCAAGGCATCACGGCAACAGACTGAAATAATACATGTGATCACGGCATCTAAGGCCATAGCATCCGGCCTGGCTGGAAATGTATACATGCGAGCCTGACCTGCCTCTGCCCGACCTCCCCCTCTAGGGCGGCCTCTGGCTGACTGACCACCACCCCTGGCTACCTGGGCGGGTGGTGAAGTGACTAGAGCAGAAGTCGAGGGCTGGCCCCTCTGCTGAGAAGATCCACCGGAATGGAGGCTGTCTCCACCCATGCCCGAACTCTCCACACTCAAAACAAATCCTTGGAGCTGGAGGCGGGGACTGATAGAAACCCCTAGCACCCGTACGACCATTGGAAGACTCCTGCATAGAAGAACCCTGAACTGGATGTGCTCGAGCTGCACTCTGAGCTAGGAGGGCACCAAATGAAGTACGGCCTGACTGAGAACCACGGGGACCCTGCCCCGAAGATGCACCATTATAAGTTGGGCGGCCAGAATGGACGGCCCCTACCCTGCGGAAACTATCCCCTGAAGGGAGCACCACTGGAGCTTCCCGAACCACGAGGCCTCTTGACCTCCCTCTCCTCCCGCTCCTGGTGGCAAACAGACTCAATATCTCGAGCTATGTCAACAACATGCTCGAATGAAGCACCTGATACTCTCTCTCGAGTCATAAACTACCGAAGCTGATAAGAAAGACTATCTACGAACCTCCTTACCCTATCCCTATCAGTAGGGATAATCTCAGAAGCATGCCTAGCCAACTTGGAAAATCTCATCTCGTACTGAGTGACTGATAACTCTCCCTGGCGCAGCTGCTCAAACTGCCTACACTGCTCCTCTCTATGGGACTGAGGAACATACTTCTCCAAAAAGATCGTGGAGAACTGCTGCCAGGTAAAAGGTGCTGAACCAACCGGTCTATGCCTCTTGAAAGACTCCCACAAAGTAAAGGCAGCACCCGCAAACTGAAAGTAACAAACGAGACCCCACTGGTCTCCAGAATACCCGCGGTGTGCAGTATCCTCTGGCACCTATCTAGAATTTCCTGGGCATCCTCGCCCTCTGTACCGCTGAAAGTCGGAGGCTGAAGTCTGCTGAACCTCTCCAACCTGCACTGCTCGTCCTCAGGCATAGCAGGGACCACATAATCCTGAACCGGAGCAGCTGGCTGAGCTGGGGCTGCTCCTGGTACCTGAATACCCTGTGCAGCCTGCTCAGGTGCCCGGGCAGCTGGAGTCTGATTGCCTCCCCCGACCTGAGCTGTGGTGGCAGAAGAAGACATGGCAACGGCCTGAGCCAAACCGGTGCATACTGACAATATCTGAGACAGGGCCTCCTGAAGACCCAGAATAACCATAGGCACTGCTAGTGCCTGAGCCTGTCCCGCTGGGACACCATCGACAGGAACCTGATCATGATCAATAGGGGGATCCTGAGGTACTGCCCCGGCTGCTGTGCGGGCTGGCCCCCTACCTCTACCACGGCCTCGACCTCTCGCTGGTCTAGCCGGTGACTGGTCACTCTGATCGGTATGGCGTGTCCTCACCATCTGTGAGAGAATAAAACAACGTAAGTTTAGATTTCAAGAATCAATAGATTAGCACGAAAGAGTTCAAGAAAGATAAAATATTTCCTAGAAGTTCAGCAGCCTCTCGAAAATAAGTACAGACGTCTCCATACCGATCCGCAAGACTCTACTAACCCTTCTCATGACCGTCGAGTCCTATGTAACCTAGGGCTCTGATACCAAACTGTCATGACCCCAAATCCTAACCGGCCGTGATGGCACCTATCGTGGAACTAGGTTAGCCGACTACCGCGTGTTCACGTTTCCTTTTGAAAATCCCATTTAAGTTTCAAGCAATTCATAACAATATACAGAAAGTTCTTAATATAATAGGCAAATTTTATATACAGTATCGTCGTCCCCAAAACCCGGAGCCAACATGTCATGAGCATCTAGTGAAATAATCCAAAATGAAGTATTATGATACAAAACTCCGAATCAAAGCTAAATACAACAGTAAGGGAAAGCAGAGATGCTGCGAATGCTGAACAGCTACCTCTATACCCTACGATCCAACTCCGCTGTGATATATATATAAAAGCTGACGCTCGATATCTGCTCCTGAATCTCCACACAGAGATGCAGGGAGTAATGTGAGTATGCCAACTCAGTAGTAATGGAAATAAATCAAGTCTAAGTAGCGAGGAATCACATAAAAATTAATGTCATCAAGTCATAATATACACAACCTTACTTTCCAATAGTATACATAGATATACGAAATCATCATGCCTTAGAAATCAACTTCACAAAAGTCCTTAAAACAATGCACATTTTTAACAACTTTAAAACAAGGATTTGGTATGCAAATGAATGTAGTAAAATCATAAGTANTACTTTCCAATAGTATACATAGATATACGAAATCATCATGCCTTAGAAATCAACTTCACAAAAGTCCTTAAAACAATGCACATTTTTAACAACTTTAAAACAAGTATTTGGTATGCAAATGAATGTATTAAAATCATAAGTAGCCCCTCGGGCAAAACATGTTTCATAATCAGCCCCTCGGGCATGCCTCACAATCCCTCAGCACCTCACAATCACTCAGCACCTCACAGCCACTCATGCCTCCTAATCACTCAATCACTTGCACTCGGTGCGCTCACTGGGGGGTGTACAGACTCCGGAGGGACTCCTTTAGCCAAAGCGCTAATATCACTCAGCACCTCACCATCACTCTTGGCCCTCGGCCACACTCGGTAGAACCACTCGAAAAGCCCCTCGTGCGAAGTAATAGAACGGGGTACTCGACCCGAAAACATCATTTTAATTCTCATATAGTAAAAAGCAGGCTGAGTTTCAAATAAAACAGTATGCACAATGATGCTGAGTAAAATCATCAACAGGTAGTGAGAAAAACAACAATAAAACGCCCTCAAAGGGGTCTAAACAGATCGGCACGATCCCCAAACACGGCTTACAGCCCAAATATTTCACAAATCTTTAGAACATAATTTAACATAAGATTTTGAGTAAATATGCAACTCATTAGTTGCCGGGGAGAGGACCTAGTCCAATCCAAAAATCAGTACGCGCCACATATTCGTCATCCGACATGTGCGCCATTCCAAATTCAGTGAGAAAATAATGCAGTCCGGGGTTCCATACCCTCAGGACAAGATTTAAGACCATTACTTACCTCTACC